>CM034155.1:544071918-544331995 GCA_019776745.2 Taxus chinensis
CATGGGCAAGTAGAGCTCAGGGAAGAACTAACCATTTCTTCATATTGTAAGAGAATTTTAATTTTAACTATCTGCCTCAAACCAAAACATGAAGAGAAATCATGTCACATGTGGGAAGAGTGTAAACTCCTCTTGAAAATCAGCTATAACATAATCTAATAGCTTGGATTATCCAACAAGTTAATCCTCAACTTCATATCCCTTTAAGAATGACACAACAACTTCTTGTCCCATGGGGTGTAGATTTTGGCCCTCTGAATTTAACACCACCTCTCCATGATCTACCTAAAGGATCTAGAAAGATTTTTCCCAAATTTTATGGAGATGGTAAACATAATCCAGATGATCATTTGGCTACATTATTTATATCTTGTGGAGTAATTATTTTTGAACATGAATACATTTCTGTTAGGATCTTCATAGAAACTCTACATGACTTAGATGGGGAATGGTTCTATCATATTGCTCCTGACACTATAACTAGTTGGACCACCATGCGTGAAAATTTTCTAAGAATATTCAAAACAGTAGAAGTTTTGAGTACATTCATTGCTTAGCTATCCCATCTTTAAATAGAACTGCATGAAAACATGTGGGATTTCATTACTTAATTCTATAAGATACTCTATAGGATTTCTCCTACTGCTTCTCTTAGTGATGAAAATCAGAAAGTGTTTTTCATTAATGTTATGTTACCTAAAGTTAGCTATCAATTACATAGAGAACTTCTTGCTAACTTGTTGGAAGATCAAAACACTGCTATTGAAGTAGAGGACGATCTCATCATGGATGGGAAAATTGAGAAAAAAACATATAAGTTTTAAGGTTTTTCTTGAACTAGTACTTCTGATCCGCTTCTTCAAATATTTTCAAATGACATGTTGTAGATAAAGAATAAAATGGCTCAAGGAAATAATATTGCTTCTGCTAGGAATGCTCCTTCAAGAAATTTCAGTAATCAAAGTTTCTCCTTCTCCCATTGCTTCTATTTTGGAAGAGGTTTCTATTCCTATGCCTTCTTCTTCTTCACCCATTTCTCCAATTGTTTCTTCTCTTTTCTTTCATCACCAACAATTGTATCATTATCTCCCCAAGTCATTACAGTCACTTCTTCCCATCCTATTATAGTTACTACAATAGTATCATAATCAATGAGCGTAGATCCTACAACTATTTCGTATAATTCTTTAAATTCTTCTTCTACTCCTCTTATTGTTGTATCTTCTTCATCTCCAAAATCATCTGGCACTATTGTCAGAATACCTTCTAAGGCTAAGTTGAAGGAACCAATACTGCTTTATCCTTCTTTACTTGACCTTCCTTTAATTTTTCCACAATTGGGTCGATCTCTTCGTAAACCATTGTTTCCTCCTATCACAAAATATGTTTCCCAAACTTTTTTTATCAGGAATACATGTGCCACTCCTTATTCCATCTTTCATTTTCATTTCTTATTTCTAGGATCTTATGGTCACTTAGAGGTTCATGAGCCATCTCTTGATCCCTTTAAGACCTGTTTAAACTAAAGTTAAATCGGCTTTTCCTTGGACACCATACACCTTACCAAAATTGGTAATGCCTTCTTCTACCTTGCCTTCCGTAACCAAAATTATAGACAATGGGTTTTTGTCGCCCTACTTGACCCGCATACACCCCAAACATTCAATAAGATAAAATATTTTCATTTATATGACAATCTATTTTAAAGGACTTGTCTTAGCTAAATGGCTTGGACATGTAAGAAATATTCCTTTATTTCCTTAAAATTAATTCACTGATCACTGCACCCTATCTCATTAGTCTCTATTAAACTACTATGACCCATCACATTGGTTCATAACCAAAGAACTAACCAATTTTGGTTTCTCAACCCCCAAACTGTCATAAATGCTCTTGATTCTTGCCTAGACGACACCATGCAAAGTTTATCATTTTCCCAATACTGACATCTACCCTCAAATTAACCCTTTATCAATTTAATTCAAATTATATCACCTCACTCATGATGATCAATAGTCTAGAAAAATTCACTTGTCTCCATTCTTGGAAAAACTACTCCTACATGGTCTTAAGAGCAAAGCCCTTAGAAATTTCATGATTGGAATGTTATAGACTTTCCCATAAAAATGCAAAGGCTCCTCAAGACACCCTTTATTCCCAAAAATGTGTGCCTCAAATTTCATGTCACAACTTTGAGTACTTCTCTTGAAATCAACTATTCTTCTCTCCTAGCCTTACAACTTCTTCTAGCCCTGAAATTTCACTTTTCTTTCTTTATTTCTCATGCCTGAGGTTGTAATCCTTTATGTACACATTTTCAACCACACATTATCTTATTTCAATATTTCCCTAAGTTTCATAATCTAAAACCCCGCCAAACTTTCTCTTCCTTTGTAATTTTCCCTTACCAATTAGGCTTAGAACTGTGTGTTCAAATTCCCTAAGTAGACTAATTGAAAAATCTTGTCATTCACAACTCACAAACTCAAATTTCTTCAATAACCTATTTCTATACCTCATAAGGGTGATATTTTCCAAATTTTATCATTTTTGAATGGATTGAGTGCTCATAATATAACTTCTAGTTTTATAACCCTAGCTCAGGGTTCATAGGTTTGTGACTAGCCCGAGAAGAGGCAAAAGTCTATAAAATGTGTTGCATGAAATTTTAGGTGTAGGTCTATATACACCTATCCCACATTAATTTATCACCAGTGGGGGTATATGAGATCATGAAACCTCCCTCCTTTCACTGAAACACTATTTTTTCCTGTAGGTATCAAGAGTATAGTCAAACAAGTCTCTAAATAGGCCTTCGTCTTTCATCACAATCTAACCCTTCTGAAGAGATTGATATCTTGGTCTATTAAATACACTTATCCTCTTAGCTCTGAGATAAAAATAAACCCATTCATATTTATCAATAAAAAATTTCACAGATAAGCATAGTATTATCAACTCATGCACAATCAAAGACCAATTCCTTTTATTTCCATACGTGTAATAAGAACTTCAAAATACTCCATTTATTAGGTGTCATGGGTTCTTTTTACTGCAAAACTTTCTAGTTTCAATGCAAGAGATCATTTCACTATAACTTACCCATGTATAGTTATGGCATGGCTCACAAACGATGCTAAAACAGAGTATGTAAATAAGTGATCAACCTGCATAGAATCCTGAAACAACTCTTGCATGTTTATCATACCATGATCATCTACTTTTTTTTAATATCATCTATCAACACTCAGAATTACTAATGTAAGTAAAACACACTCAAACTCATAATACTCCACAGTCGAGATAAGGGATTTTGATCCATGGCACGAGTCATCATATTAAAATGTATCATGCTTTTACAAAATTTCATGCTTCACAGCCTTCCTCCTCTTCCTTTCCTTGAGGAATAGTTCTCTAACTACCTTCCATTCGATACTTTTAACTCATTTTATCCTTCTCATGACCAACCCAAACTAACTTTCTTAAGTTCATACATCCATCCTTAGCTAAAAAGAGCTTTATTCTATCATTTTTTACATCTTTATGACTTAAACCTCTCCTAGGACTTTTGACACATGCCTAGAGATTTATTTTTTCACCTTTACATACTTTGAAATCTCCTTCAAGCCTCTTGATAAACTATATATAATCCTTTTATGTGCTTTGAGATTCAAATCTCATTTTTGGAGGGAAACATGGTATAAATAAAAATTCAAATTTCCCTAGACTCTCACTAAGTCTAAATGATTCCTTTGCCTCATTATGACCTCATAGACACTTTAATAGGTTATTAAACATAACAAGGAGGGAGTATTCAATAATTTGATGCTTCATTGAATTATGCCCCTACATCATACTCCCAAGGTGGAGAAGAGTCCATGTACTTCCCTGTTTGAATGGTTATGGCTTTAGCTGTGTTTTCATCTTCCTTTATTGTTCTTGATCGTGCTTCCTCATTCCTATTGTACTTATTTGTTTCTTGACCACTTGGGTCCCACATAGCATTCTCCATTCTTTCATTTTCCTTGAAATTTCTTTTCTTTTTATTTGAATTCTAGCTCTGTCATCTTCATCTTCATGCCTCTTAAAAGATGCTCATTTTCATTTACCCTTATTGTACCTACACAATCACAGTCCAAATCAATATAAGATTACAAATTAGGATGCTTGAGTGCCTCTTTCACGTTCTTGAGAATATTCCCCTTTTCATCTACTATTTATGGATTCTTCATAAGCCTTCTTAACCTTGTTTATGAAGTGAATATCATCTATACAAAAATGCATTTTATCTGGAATCTTATCCTCTTGCTCTTGTCATCTCACATCTTCTTGAGATTTTTACATCCATTCATCATGACTGATCCTCTTCCTCATCATCTTCATCATCTGATTCTTCCTCTAACAGTCATTTCTCTTTGTTTACAAGCACTTTATCACTCCTTTCTTCTTGTCTTTCCTCTTTCACTTTTTCAATTTCATCCTTCTCTTTCTTGAGAATACCTTCTTATTTTCTTCACAAATCTGATACTCTTCCTCTATCTGCTGCATATTCCATCTTTTTCATCTCTTTATCCCTTTTATATTTTCCTTGTTGTGATCACACTCTTCTTTTTCCACACTTTTTTTGTATTCTTGTGTATGTGTTTTTTATTCATGAGTTCTAGTTCATTATTCTTTTCAATCACTAGTTTAGGTTCTTCTTCATTTGTTCTCTTTTCTTCTTTCTTGAGCCATGTAGGCAATCTATACCCGTGATCAAATGTTTGGCTTGTGATCTTAACAATTTTCTTTCTTGCACCCACATGTGTACTAGCATTTTCATCCTTATTTTCTTGATTAGAATAAAATTCCAATAGGTTCATTTACCTCTTCATGTTGTCTTATTTCTTGATCCCATCACCTTGCATGCAGTTCTTTGCTTGTATTCTTCCTGTTTATCCACTATTTTTTATCATTATCTCTTGGTACATTATTCAAATCTTCTTGAAATTATATATCTTCCTCATTTTCTTCACTTTCAAGTTGATCCAAGTGTTCTTCAACCTGCATTCTCTCTTCATTAATCCCATTTTATTTCATGGATGCTTTTCTAGATCCATTCCTTGCAATATTTCTTTCCTTTCATCTTATTTTATCTCTCATGTTCTTCGTACCTGTGTTCAAAAACTGAAACATAGCATTAAATATCAAAATAACAAACCAAAAAATATTCAAGAATGCATCATTTCTAGATACTTTTCTCTTCTTCATCATCTCTCTTTCTCTCTCCAAGGATTTCATTCTCTATCTTCTTCTCATTAGCATCTCTATAGGCCATTTGACCTTCTTCTTCATCACATACCCAATGTTACTATTTTCTTCTTCTTCCATTCTTATCAATTCCTTTAATTTGGCTACATCCTTCTTGAGCTCTCTCAACTCTTTCTCAAACCACATATCAAACTCTATTTATTTTTCTCTTCTCTTTGCTTCTTTATCCTTATTTTCTCTCTCACTTTTCCTCTTCCCTTTGCTTAACAACATCACTAATCCTCTTGTCAACTCTTTTGTGTCCATTTTGTTCTTTTTCCTCTTCTTTATCAATATCCTATTACACACAACCAACTTGCACACTCCCAACTCACTTGTTAGAGATCAATCAATAATCAATTCCCACTTTGATACCAAATGATGCAGAGCCTCTAATTCAACATTCATGCATTCAACAAGTTAAAATACTTTCATTTATATGAACACTTTGTTTTAAAGGACTTATCTTGGCTAAATGTCTTAGACATGGAAGAAATCTACCTTTATTTTCTTAAAATGAATTCGTTGATCATTTCACCCTATCTCATTAGTATCTATTAAAGTACTCTGATCCATCACATTGGTTCACAACAAAATAACTAACCAATTTTAGTTTCTCAGCCCCCAAACTGTCATAAATGCTCTTGATTCTTGCCTAGACAACACCATGCAAAGTTCAACATTTTTCCATTACAGACATCTACCCTCAAAGTAACCCTTTATCAATTTCATTAAAATTATATCACCTCACTCAGTGATGATCAATAGTCTATAAAAAATTCACTTGTCTCCATTCTTGGAAAAACTACTACATACATGGTCTTAAGAGCAAAACCCTTGGAAATTTCATGATTGGAATGTTATAGATACTTTCCCAAAAAATTTAAATGTCTCCTCAAGACACCCTTTATGCCCAACAAGTTGTGCCCAAAATTTCAGATCACAACTTTGAGTACTTCTCTTGCAATCAAGTATTCTTCTTTCCTGAGCCTTAAAGCTTATTATAGTCCTGAAATTTCACTGTTTCCTTATTAATTTCTCATGCCTGAGGTTACAATCCTTGATGTACACATTTTCAACCACTCAATATCTTATTTCAACTACTCCCTAAGTTTCATGATCTAAAACCCCACCAAAATTCCTATTCATTTGTAATTCTTCCCTTGCAAATTAGGCTTAGAATTGTGTGTATCAAATTCCCTAAGTAGACTGATTGAAAAATCTTATCATTCACAACTCATAAACTCAAATTTCTTCAAGAATTTGTTTCTATACCTCATAAGGGTGATATCTTCCAAATTTTCTCATTTTTGAAAGGATGGAATTCTCACAATATAACTTCTATTTTTGTGACCCTAGCCTAGGGTTCCTAGGTCTGTGACTAGCTCGAGAAGAGGCAAAAGTCTATAAAATGTGTTGTATGCAATTTCAGGCCACAAAAATGTTTTTTGTAGGTCTGTATACACCTATACCACATTAATTTCTTACTAGTGGGTGTCTATGAGAATGTGAAACCTCCCTCCTTTCACTAAAATACTATTTCTTCTTGTAGGTATCAAGAGTATAGTCAAACAAGTCGCTAAATAGGCCTTCCTCTTTCATAACAATCTAACCCTCCTAAAGAGACTGATATCTTAGTATATAAAATCCACTTGTCCTCTTATCCATGAGATTAAATATAAACTCATGCATATTTATCAATAATAACTTTCGCATAGATAAGCATAGTATCATCAACTCATGCACAATCACAAACCAATTCCTTTGATTTCCACACTTGTAATAAGAACTTCAAAATACTTCATTTATTAGGTTTCATGGGTTCTTTTTACTACAAAAATGTCTAGTTTCAATGCAAGAGATCATTTCACTATAACTTACCCATGCATAGTTTTTTCATGGCTGACAAATAATACTAAAATAGAGTATGTAAATAAGTGATAAACTTTCATAGAATCCTGAAACAAATCTTGCATGTTTATCATACCATGATCATCTACTGTTTTTAATCTTAGATATCAACACTCAGAATTGCTAATGCAAGGAAAACACACTCAAACTCATAATACTCCATAGTCAAGATAAGGGATTTTTATCCATGACATAGTCATCATATTAAAATGTATATGCTTTTACAAAATTTCATGCTTCACGGCCTTCCTCCTCATCTTTTCCTAAAGGAATAATTCTCCAACTACCTTTAATTCAAGCTTTTAACTCATTCTCTCCTTCTCATGACCAACCCTAACTAACTTTCTTAAGTTCATACATTCATCCCTAGCTAAAAAGAGATTAATTCTACCCTTTTTGACATCTTCATGACTTAAACCTCTCCTAGGACTTTTGAAAAATGCCTAGAGATCTATTTTTTAACCTTTACATACATTGAAATATCCTTCTAGCCTCTTGATAAACTATTTTATCCTAACCATCTAACCCCTTAACCACGCCTAACCTCTTCCCTAACCATTTCCCTCGTCCCCATACCGAAACCCCGATTTTGGAAGTGGTTGAAACCACTTCCAAATGGGTTTCTCCACATTTCCCGGATCCCATTGATGACTCTAACAAATCACCAGCGATTATAAATAGAAGCTTAGAATCTTGTTTCAGGGATCTTTGAAATTTTCTAGCAAAACTCTGTCACTTAATGCAATCTCCAAGCCCTGTAATGAAGCTATGTCACTCCAGGAAGTCATACCACATCATTTTTTGCAAGCCACACATCTTCAAGACCCTCTTCACATCATCATACATTCAGTAAGACATCATCACAATCCCAACAAGCCCTATGTAAGCACTTTACAACATTTCCATACACAACGGTAAGCTCTATCCATTTATTCTTGTTTTTGTTTCATTTATACATCAAAACAAAGGTTCCAAGAAAACAATTTTAGTCTCTATTTTTCATCAATTTAACACTTTGTCAAAAAACCAAATTTTTCATAGGAATCGCCCACGATTCCTTCAATCACCCGCGATTTCTGTGAATCACCTACGATTATTGTCAATCTAGTTATCTTTATTAATCATTGCATTTCATCATCTTTTATTTATCAATCTGGACTTAATCTGTCTATTTTCGAGATGTGTCTCCTATAGATGATTGTTCCAGGCCAATCCCATCCAATCATAAGCATTTACGATCTTCCAATCATCCAGCAACCATTCATGTGGGAGCAGTTCGACATCCTCCATGAGCTCACTTTATGCGCCATCAGATTCACACCGACCTTCGAGGATATTGAATAATAGTTCAATATCCTTAATGAGATATGAGAAGCAACCGAGGAGTATTGGTACGACTACTTTGAAGACTTTGAGCTCGCCACAACCCTATCCTGGGCCACCTTCGAAGCTAAACAGGAGATCTTCCTATCCATCTTGAGTTTTAGCTTCCTTTTCTTTCATCATTTATATTATCTTTATCAAAATCAACTTAATTGTATCAATGAGTTGACACCCTTCAAGGAATTCCCTTTGGATTCTTGGGATCGGCCTTTGCTGAGTAACTCGCTATCCTATTTATCTAATACCTTTTGTTTACTTGTCTTTGTTTGCAGGTCTCTTCACTTGGTGAAAGGAGGAACACTTTTTCATTGTACACCTTCCATCATCCCGACATTGCGACTATCAATGCAAGGTATCGGTAAACCCTGTTATTTTTGAGTTTTAGGTACTTTCTGTACATTTTGATAGCATTAACCAAAAACTACCTAATACATTCCTGGCATGCCCAGTGGGACCTAGTTCCCTTTATTTTCTATTAATTTTTTAGTTATTTTTGGTCTCTTCTCTATAATCACCAATGATTACAGTAAATCGCCAGCGATTCTGGTAAATCCACGATCTCCTTAACCTTTGATTCTATGTGAATTATTTTTTATTACTCAGTTAATTTCCTTTCACATCAGTTTTCTATTTTCTGATTTCTATTTTCATCTAACTTTGCAGGTTCTCTTCTATGGATCTTTTGTTTCTGGGTTTAACATAAGCTAAAAATCAAAAAAATTAAAAAGGAAAAGCGATCATAGGTACACTTTCTTCTTTCATCATTTTCTTTTCTAGGATTACATTTGTTTATTTGTCCTCATCGAATTAACATTTCTTTTGGGATCTAAAATGAACATTCATATATCTTGATCACATAGTTTAATTAGGAGTTAATGAATTGCATTCACATAACTCCCCTCACACACAACCAAACCACATTGAACACAACTTGCATCTAAACATTCCTTCCCAGGTGGTCCTACTTGGATTTCATCACCAAGAGGATAAGTCAACCTAGTGTTTTGGTTGAGTATAAATAAGCTGGTGGGTGGTATATTGGCTAAGGACCCGACACCCTTATCATTGTGGGACTTTGAAGTGAGGGGGTAGGCCCCAATACCATGCCTCGTACGAAACCAACATAGATTCGGGCCTCACGTACCTTTGGGTATATCAAGGACTCCATCCTTTAACATCACCCAAAACCAGCCATAGATTGCCATTTCCTAGTACCTCTTAAACCATTTTTCACATTTCACCTTTTTCCCCTAAGTTAATCAAGATAACAAAAATTCTCTTGTGTGACTTGTCTGTTTGATTGTAATCAACCATCTAGTCTTATTTTTATTTTAGTGATTATTTGTTTATTTCATGGTCCTAACTAGACAACAAGTCCCATCTACAAGACTCAGACAACATGACTAAAGGTTTCCAACAAATCCTTAGAAAATGTCTAGTCTCACCTTGATGACATCCCACGTATCATTAACCAATATCGAGCATATCTTCATCACCTCCAACAGACCAATCAAGAACCCCCACACTCTCCTAGTATTCAATCTGTCCACATCAGAAATCCCTAATCCACCTAGTCCCCCTTTCTTTGATAACGGTGATCCAGTATTCACAGAGATTCTAGATTCAAACCATGTGGCCTTGAATGCATATCTTGCTTCGAGAAGGTTTTCCTCCAGACAACCCACACCTGAACAATGACCTCTTGTCACCAATGTCACTTATGAATTTTCTTGGCTTATTGATCCTAACCATGAACTAGTTATCCAATAGATTCATCCCTTATTCCACTCCTAGTGGACCAGAAACATCAAAGCCTCTGTGTCATCGACCCCCTGTCATCACTTTTTATCTCAATGTTGTTTATTCACAAGATACAACCAGCCAATAGTCATCATCCTCACCAGATCTCTCATCTGGATCCTCCTCCTCACAAAACAACATCAACACATCTTCTTCCACCTCTAGTCCTCTAGTCTCTTCCACTATCCAAACACCTCATAAGCTTGATATCCATCCCACTTAGTGTTTCTGAAACTACCTCTTTGCAACAACCCACGTCCTCCATTCAGAATGTATCATGTCCATCCCAAAAATGACACCCCTCATCAATACAAGTTCTCTCTAGTGTCCACCCTTCTTCACAACATTTATCAACCGCCTCTATTTCACAAATCCCCTCTCAACATATACCTCAATAGTCTCAACCCCTCATCCAAACTTCCATCCCCTTTTAGCATATACCCCAATAGTCTCAACCCTTTATCCACACTTCCATCCCCTTTCATCATATACCTCAACAGTCACAACCCCTTATAAACACTTCAATTCCCTATCCAGTATCAATATATCCAACCCTCACAACCTCTAGTTTCACAACCAACGTATAACATTCCCATGAGTGCTCCACTCCAGCATAATATCCCCCTACCACCATATCAACAACCAAACCCACATACATATAATCAACCAAGCCCTTCATCATTCAATCCCCAACAACAACCATCACAAAATGATCCCTTGCAAGCATTGAATGAATGAGATTTCTATCCTTGAAGCTGCCTCCATGGGTCCCAAAAACACTCTATCTTACGAAAAGATTTACAATGAACCCATCCATCCCTCCATACCATACAAAGTGTACCCTCCACACTAGGAACTCCCTAAGTTCCTTAAATTCTATAGAAAAGAGGACCCTCAACAACACATTTAGGCCTTTCATCATGCATGTTATCTTATCACACATGACCAAGGACCTCATGTTGAGAACATTCCCTATGTCCTTAGTTAGACATGCATTAGATTGGTATAACAATATCTTATAATATTCACTCTTCTCCTTCACACTAGCTTGCTTAGATTTTTCTTAGAACACTTTTTGATCAATATCACTTGCAAAGTCACCATTACTGATCTTTACGCCATCAAATAATTCGAAGACAAATACTATTGGATATTTTGTCTCTTGCTCTAGGGGTATTATTAACCAATTATCCTTTTCCCTCCCATAAACAAAATTAATTGAGTCTATTTTATCACTCCTGTGCTAAACATATATCATCAACGTTACAAATCCAATCTTTTCGAACATTTGACGAAGCCTTTACTATGGCTCACAAACTAGAACTGCACGCTCTCAAGGATGGTAGGGCTAAACTCAAATCAAAAAATCCTAAACCCAAGTCATCATTCAAAACAGTCATGAAAAATATAAAACATCAACAAACACAGTTGTTGTAAAATACGCTTCCAAAGAACATTTGGCTCTCGAACGCACCCATCCTCAACGTAATTATACACCCATTGGTGAATCTTACAATGAAATTTTTGATAAACTCTTAGATGCATGTATGATCACCCTTCCTCCCATTCTATCTTCATTGACACATCTACCTCAAAACCCTCTTGGTATCGAGAGAATGATTATTATAAATACCATTGGGTCAAGGGTCATGACATCGAAAGGTGTCATTCATTTAGGAACGTCCTTCAGGACCTTATCAAACAATGTGAGTTGCAATTAGATAACCCAAATGTACCTCCAAATCAGAACTTAGACATGTCTTCAAACATCCCTTTCCAAACCATGTCCCATCCACTAGTCAACCACAATCTAAACGTCATCCACTCTCATCACAAACTATCAATACTATCAAAGATCAATCAACTACATTATCAACACCTATTGTTTCTATTATAGAAATTCCATTTGAATTATCCACATAATCAACACCTAGTGTTTCTACCCCAGAAACACCCATTAAATCACAAACCTCCCATAGTCTTGCCTCTAGAAAAGACTACAAATCCCTCCACATCAGCCGCATCTACTTCAAACTCAACTGTGACCTCTTCAATGACCCTTAGAAAAAGAACCTATCATACAAATCATGAAAATCTCCTTATGAAAATCATGTCAACTAACATTATGTCTGAAATCTCAAAAAAATCCACTATGCGACCTCTAATACCTCCATCTACAATCACACCATGAAATCATACGATGACCTCAGTACAGGATCCAAAGTCCTTTCCCTCTATTCTAGGGCCACACCCCTCATCCAAATTTTCAGTCACTATTATATAATCCAAGACCGTCCCTCAATCGACACCTAAGCACATCACACAAAAAATGATCCCTTAGACATCAACTTCCTAGATCATCTAATGAAACACCAATCCCTTCAATCTCAGCCTCGAGCAGGACACTATGCAAGAATCCTTGAAAAATTCATCCAACAATCTATCATAAACCTGCCTTCTCTAAGCCATCTAGCTCTTGGGGGTGGAAACCCTCCTAGTATAACTTTTAATCATTTTGTGATTATCATCAAACACCAGGACATTCCACCAAGGACTGCAAATCCCTTCATCCTTCCATTTGAAATATCGCTAATAAAGGGCTTCTTTCTACAGATCTAGAACAACCAAATCCAGTTAAAATAACCCATCAGAAATTTATAACCACTACACCCAAACCATCACCTGCTACTACATTCACATCTAGCAAAAACAAGGCTTCCTCTAGAAAAACTCCACTTAATCAAATTGACGGAGTGTCATATATGACTAGCAGAGCTCGTGCAATAAGACCCTAATAACTTCATATCAAAATAAGTCCAAGGTCCGAAGACCATATCCATTATTCTCACTCCTAAATCACCTAGTCTAACACCTTCTAAAATCCAAGGCATAAGGTATCCATCCTTACCGCTCCACATACCCAACCTCATTACCTTCTTTCGTGTAGAACAACAATCATGAAACAAATTCATCAAGCTCCAGTAACATATGTCCTTCTATGATCTTGTGAAAACCTCACCACAACATTTACAAGTCCATTATCAAAGAATTTCAATCCAAATCAGTACCCTCAGATGATCCCCAACCATTTACAATATCTAATTGGTACTCTTAAAATTTACATTACCATCTCTTTTGACAACATTCTAAAATCCCATCCTTGCGACCTAAAGAACATGACCTTCCATTATTCAACAGTTCCCAAATCGATGATACTCTTGTTAAAGAGAGTCATGATCAACAATGGATCCAAAATCAATATAATATCATCATATGGCTTTGATCAACTCCAGTTACCCAACACTATCATCACCCAGTTGCCTACAGTACTACATGCCTTTAACGACATCATTGCTCCCACATTGGGCAAGGTCATCTTATCCATCGAATTTGGTGTCAAGACCCTCCATGAACTCTTCTATCTGTTAGAAGGAGAGATTCAATACAACATGTTATTAGGATGACCTTAGATATGTGGTATGCATTGTATCCCATCTACCCTCCATTGTTGTCTCAAATATGAGCATGAAGGTAAAACCTACACTATTCAAACTAACCCAAACCTTTTCAAAGTATGTCACATGACATATTGACTGAATGACGTGCTTTTTCCTTAAAAAACTTGGGCTTCTCTAAAAAATCCTCTACCATTTCTTCTGTCACTACATCAAAATTACCAAATGATACCTCCTTCAATGACGTCATGTAATGCCTTTCACTGGGGGAGTATCGTCTCCTTACCCTTAATTCATTTCCTATGTCGAAGATATATGGAATACCCAAAAAATAACCCATGTATGAACCTAACATTGAAGATTTTATCTCCTTCGGTCCACCACATCTTAAAACCAATCTCATCTATGGAGGGATCGATCATCCCTCCCCACATCCTAATAATCAAAATCATGTTAAACCATTCAAATTAGATTTCACCTTCTTGTATAACCAAGCCTTTGCACATATATACCTCTATCATTGGGCCTGGAAGGGATTTGGCCTTGGATGCTATGAACAGGGTATTCATGATCTAATCCTTGATCATTCTTTCAAACCTCACAAAAAATATGGACTAGGTTTCCAGAAATTAGCCTTGGAATCCTCTCCAAGTGTTGCATCTCAATCCTTAACAGAACTAGAACCATCTTCTTCATCCTCGCATGATGACCATATGGGACATATATGACAAAGTTTCCATCCCATATATATTTTTTAGTCAATATGATTACCTTAGGAATGCTTGCTATCAAACTAACAAGGGTACTAAGACCCTCCCACTCATATTACCAAAAATGATATAGGAAGACTCCCCTACCATTAGCATCCTTCAATATCATAACGACCCATCTATCCTCTCATATATGGGGGAGGAGAAGCGTTATCTTGAAAATAATATACCACCTAACACATCAATGCTTCTTAATGAATCCACTATCGACGTTAACATAGGGACTATGTAGGATCCTCATATAGTCATAGTTTTTCAATCCTTAGATTAAGAATAATTAAATGACTTCATCACCTTCCTCTCCAAACATGGTTGAATATTTCACATGGCCATATAGCGACATGCCAAGTATTGACCATAACAATCAGCGTTCATAATATCAGCACCTAATCCCAGATCTAACTTGTCAAACAAAATCCCCATAAAAAAAAAAAGATGCACCTCATGTCCGGATTTCCATCAAGAAGAGTTCACGTCTTCTTTCTACCAAACAATTTTTCACATTTAGCACATTGCTTCGATACCGCTAAAATTGTTCTCTCAAATATTATACCCCTGAAAAAACCACCCTCACTCGTGAAAGAAGTCTCCTGAGAAGAAAGGAGGGATCTCACGATCTCCCCTGTCATCTAGAACTGCTTCGTAAAGCCTAGTCTCTGTCCCTATCTCTTGCTCGCATTTGACTCTATATGGCCTCTAATCCCGCACTAGCTTCTGACCTGGACTGTCCGCCTCTTGGTCTTGGGACGAGGCACCAAAAATTTAGAGTGCCTACAGGAGCCACTCTCCGCCGTGTTTCACCTATGCTCTTTCGCTTCGTTTTCCTCCGTTGGATTTCGTTGATAGAAGGCCAGGCAGCGTTGCGTCCGTTTCGCAAACTGAGCTCTCTTATCTGGCGTATGCGATCATGTATAATCGTGAACGGATATCGTATTCTTCATCTTGGCGAGTTCTTTCTTATCTCTTGATAAGTCGACTGTACTGCGTCTTTAAAACTCAGCTTCTGGTGATTATCTGTGGAAACTGAGAGGTAGTGGGGCTCCCCCGTAACCTGGGGGGAGCGGCGACGTACTGTATTGCTAGGATCCCTCGCCGCCGTGTATGCTTGTCCCAAAGATGACCTTTTCCCCTTCCGACGATCAATCACAACTCATTGATCTACTAAAACCACTATGCCGGAGAAAGAAGGTTTTTCCCTTATGGATGTCTTCTATTGGCTACAATCAAATTCTCATTTATATCGATGATTACAACAAAACATCCTTCATTACTCCTTGGGGAATTTTTTGGTTACCACATCATGCCCTTTGGCTAAAAATATAGGTTAGGTTCAAAAAACTGGTCCTCAAAATCCTCGCAAGCATTACAATTGGATCTATGACAAAACCATAACCATCTCCCCCATCCTCGCATGATGACCATATGGACATATATGACAAAGTTTCCATCCCATATATAATTTTTTTAGTCAATATGATTACCTTAGGAATGCTTGCTTATCAAACTAACAAGGGTACTAAGACCCTCCCACTCATATTACCAAAAATGATATAGGAAGACTCCCCTACCATTAGCATCCTTCAATATCATAACGACCCCATCTATCCTCTCATATATGGGGGAGGAGAAGCGTTATCTTGAAATAATATACCACCTAACACATCAATGCTTCTTAATGAATCCACTATCGACGTTAACATAGGGACTATGTAGGATCCTCTATAGTCATAGTTTTTCAATCCTTAGATTACGAATAATTAAATGACTTCATCACCTTCCTCTCCAAACATGGTTGATATTTCACATGGCCATATAGCGACATGCCAAGTATTGACCATAACATCATCGTTCATAATATCATCACCTATCCCAGATCTAAACTTGTCAAACAAAATCCACATAGGATGCATCCTCATGTGGATATTCTCATCAAAGAAGAGTTACAACGTCTTCTGTCTACAAATTTCATCTTAGCCATTGATTATCCATAATGGGTCTCTAATATTATACCCATAACCAAAGCCTCTAGAAACTTATGCATCTGCGTGTATTCTTGAGACCTCAACCTTGCTTGTCCCAAAGATGACTTTCCCCTTCCGACGATCAATCAACTCATTGATCTAACCACTAGCCAGGAGATGTTTTCCCTTATGGATGGCTTCTATTGCTACAATCAAATTCTCATTTATATCGATGATTAACACAAAACATCCTTCATTACTCCTTGGGGGAATTTTTGTTACCACATCATGCCCTTTGGACTTAAAATATAGGGGCCACATATCAACGTGTAGTGACATACATTTTCCATGACCTTATCCATAAAATCGTAGAATACTATGTTGATGACCTCTTAGGAAAATATAAGCAATGTAGGGACCAACTCATTGTCCTTAACATGATATTTTCTTGACTAATCTAGTATTTCCTTCACCTTAACCCTGTAAACTATCTATTCGATGTTCTCATTGGAAATATCCTAGGGTTCATCATTTTTATCAAGGGAATTGAAGTAGAACCCATTAATATCAAAGTCATCATTGAGATTCCTCCTCCATCAAACCTCAAATAGATTTGCAGCCTTCAAGGTAGACTTTAATCAGTATATTGTTTCATCTCACAACTTTTCGACTGTTGTCATCTTTTCCATCATCTCCTTCACAAGGATGTCCACTTCAAATGAGATCCCAATTGTTAAAAAACCTTTAAATACCTAAAACAATACTTTCTATCACCTCCTATTCTTACACCTCCACACAAGGGGGAGACCTTCTTTCTATACATATCCGCTACTGATCATGCCTTGGGTAATATGATTTCTCATCGATACAAGCCAGGTCTTGAAAAGGTTTTTTATTATATAATTTTCACTCTTCATGACTACAAGACCCATTATACTGAAGTAGAAAATTTGTTTTGTTCCTTATACTTTGCAACTTCCAAACTTTTTCATTATCTACTTAATCATAAAACTTACGTTGTTACCATCTTCAATCCCCTTAAAACTATGTACTCCAAACCATATCACATTGATCATATCACTTGGTGGCTGGTGTTCATGACTAATTTTTACCTTGAATTTATCTCACAAAAGTCTATTAAGGGACAAGCCATCACCGACCATCTCATTGAAGCCCTTCTTTCTAATAATCAATTACCTCATGAATATTTTCTCAATGAATCTATCAACACTATTGATCATGAATACGCTCCTATCAAAATGAAACGTTTCTTCAACAAATCTAAGTGTCATAGGGGGGTGTTGGTATCGTTATCATACCTCCCTGGGGGGATCCTATCCCTTTATCTTTCAAAATAAACTTTGACTACACCAATAACATGGTTGTTCATACGAAGCTCTTATCATGGGTTTCTAAACTGTCATCATGCTCAGTGTTCAAATCCTAAACATCTACGGATACTCACAACTTGTTATTAATAAAATCAAAGGAATTCATCAATGTGAAAATGAAATTCTACAAAAATATTAAACTATTTTTGAATTCCTCTTAAAATCCTTTGATCATTACACCATCGAAATAATTCCATGATATTCTAACAAATTTTTAGACACCATGGCTTCTCTTGCATCACTCATCCCCCTATCAACCAACGATTCCAAACTATTTTTTGTTATGCATAGACTTGATTAGCCATCCCACAATAATGAACTTCAATCTATCAACCTCATCGAAAAAAATCAAACAGATCTTTGGTACTCTCAAATATTCGATTATATCTTAGAATATAAAATCCCCTCCTACCTATCTAAGAACACTAATCAATATTTTCTTCAACGCATTGCATGATATTTCATCATATGTGGTATTCTATACAAAAGTTGTTTTGATGGCCTCTTGTTATGGTGTCTCAAATATTATGAATCCACTAAAGCTATATAATAAGTCCACGACGGTATAAATGGTGGACACTTTAATGTTATGGTTATCACTAAATGTCTCCTACTCATATGTTATTACTAGCCTACTCTCTGTTGGAAGCATGAAATACTGATAATGGGGGGTGAATCATTCTATTAAAAATTTATTCCATTTATAATTCATCATTCACCATCATTTATACAACCACACAATCAACCATGAAACATTTGTGTGTTTACTTAAGCCATAAAACAACCATACACAAGAGCAAAGGCAAGAGAGTACACAAGAACACCAAATTTAAGTGGGAAACCCTAAGGGGGAATAAAAACCACTAAAAAAAATTTTACATTACACAAATAAAATTTATTTAGTGAAGCACCAACTTCACAAGGAGCACCAACTCCTAGTTTAGTAGAGCAACAACCCTACAAGGAACACCAACTCCTAATTTAGTGAAGCACCCACTCCATAAGGAGGCTACAACACCCTAAGATGATCAAGCACCAAATCAACCATCTGAATATGAATATATCTGATTTTTTTACTTCCACAACTTATCAAAATCACAAGTTCATCTCACACACTTTGTTCAAACCCTCATTCCTTCAATTTTCTCTTTCTTCTTCTTCTTGGACTTGTCTCGGCTTCAAACCCTTTCACACATGCTCTCTATCATTCATGAAAATGTCACACAGTTCTTCAGGTCTCAAATCATTCCTTCATACCTAATACCCACTTCTACTTGGGTCACACTTTTCCCTTTAAGAGAACTGGTTCAAATTTGAACTCAACCCCTTGTTTTATACCCTTCTTAACTCAAAATCATAAAGGGAAATCAGTATACATCCTATATTTTTACCAATACATATCTAAAAAAAATATCAATACAATCATTAAAACATTCATAATAGACCCATATAGGTCAATCATTCCCAAACACACTCGACAAGCCCAAAAATAACTCAAAACCCCATCACGTGGATGAGTAAAAAACCACAAACACCATAATCATGATTTTAAAAGCCTTAAAATTAACTCATACATGTTAAATATAACATATAAACATCATACATGGTCATACATAAGCTTTAACCAATCAAATTATTCATAACTAACTCAAGAAGGCTCATATCCTTCACAAAACATTTGTTTCTAGAACCCTATCTTCACCTTTGGACCTCAAATACACACCAAAACATCTCAAGTATGGAATTTAACCACTAATTGGAATCCTCTAGACCTTTAGATCACATCCATGCATGTTAGATCTCATGAAACAACCATATGTATAAACCACACCAACTTTCCTCTTCACTAAATTAATCTTCCCACAAAGCAGTTTTACAAACTCAATTTTTACACCATTTTTTCCACTTTCAAGACCTCTAAATTCCTTCACTAGGAGCAAAATTCATCACTATTCCCTCTCCAACTGATATAAATTATCAAATTTTCAAAATCATGCATCATCTACTTCAATCTTTTGTCCTGAGCAATCTTGTCGTGAAAAATAGAAACCTTCTTCTTCACAAACTGAACTAGATGACCCATAAAATATCATAATCATGGTACAAACCATATACCACTTGAAAACCCTCTGAATCCTCTTTCCATAAAATTTACATTTCCTTCCAACTCCAAGTGTAAGGCCTTCAACCAGGTCAATCTCTGTAACTATGCATTTATTCTTATAGGACTCAAGAACTAGCCTTGAGCTCAACTTGCTCCATCACATCAGAAAATAACTTCCACACTTAAAAAAATACATGTAACACCCTTAGAAAGGTTTTCTAATCACTAAAAAACATTCACCAAGCATTAACAACTCATAACTATCACCTTACCTCATGAAGATACTTAAGACCCTGTTGAACTAGCATCCTCCAGATTTGACACTCAAAGAATAGGTCATAACGTGTTCATACCATATCAAAAACACAAGTTTGATATACCACTAGAAATATCTCTGAACCAAGATCAAAACACAACTTAAATAGATTATTAACTCCACTTGTAGCTCACAAAATTCCAGTTTCACCACAAGTTGCTCCAAACTTCCCCAAAAACCAGTCTTCCTAAATAGGGCATACTTTTCCATTTAGGATCTCAACCATGATATGAAAATATCATGGAAATATATAACAACTCCAGGGATAAAAACAATTTCAATTTATTTCTCACCTTCTATAGAGAACTTCTTCAGAAACAAGAATTTTCAGGTGGGGCCCACATACATTCACATGCTCTAATTCACCTTTCTGGAAATATGGATAAGTCCTCTACATCATCCAATCATCAATTTTGTAAAAGTAATCAAGACAACCTTATTATACCAATTTTTCTCTAATTCACTTTGAGTTAGGTTTTAGTTAGGGTTTTAAAGCAACTTATCTTCTTAACGATCGTTCATAAAAACTAGATGATCAAACAACCTAATTATTTTTGGAAAATATTCATAACTGACCTAAAAATCTATTCCAATGATCTCATATCCCCATGTAAATCACACAGCTCACAATGAGCATCTAAAATTCACAATTTTGCCTCAAAATCACATTCTAGAATACCTGGTTTTACCAAAAATGACATATCTTCAAAAAAATATTCTTCAAAATGACATGAAACTTGTCATGAAGCATCATGACAACATGCTATAGATATACATACTCACCACATGAACCAAATAGGTCTCAAACTCTCCATCCATTAATATGTACCTATGTCATCTTGTTTGTTCTTCACCTGTTTATTTCCCAAGGACCATCATAAATTGGACCATGACCTGAAACTCACCACCTCATTTATATCAATGACTGATCGATTTATTATCTCCAAAAATCATACCTCCATCTCATTTTACATGCTCCAGGGCATTAGGAATTATAGACACAAAATCACACACTTGGGTACATTTCTAGGTCCTAATTACATACTATTATTCATATGATTCCTAAGCGAGAAAACTAGTAATTAACTATTGTCTTTGGCCTCTTTCTTGTCTTTCTTTTTTTCTCTCTAATATTTCACACCCTACATCCCAATCTAATCTTCATTTCTTTATCTTACTTGACTTTGGACACCGGCACCTAGCCAGGATGTCAGCGCCCTCATCCCCTCTAGGCACCCCTGACCTCTTTGTATCTTACTCACCTCTTTTTTATTGGCATGTAGGCCTAGTAGGTGTTCTCATTGATTAAAAACCACATTAATGATAAATTTTATGATGTAGGATTATGTCATTATGTTATTTGAAGTGCTAACATGGCGATTCAGATGTTTATCAGCTGCTACAGGGAGATTCAGTGGGGTATGCTTGCTCTAGCAAGCCCATACAGGTATCTAAGAGGTATATCTTGGAAGTATGAGCTTATTGGTTTCTTGGGAATCATTTTGACATGACTGATAGCTGGTTTTGAGTGTTCTTGAGCACTCACAGTAGAGGCATAGTGCAGGTACATATGTTTCTCCATATTACAGGTGCTCATTGAGAGTAGGTAGAGTAGCTTGGAGGTGTGAGAGTGTGGTTTGGAGACATATGAGCTCATGGAAGCATGTAATCATGTGTATCATGGAATATGAGGTATTTTTGGTTCATTTTTAGAAGTTACTTGATGAGTTATTGCATTATTTCAGTTGGCCCTAATTGTTAATATGAGGATCTAACATGCAAGCATAGGTAAGTCTTAGTGACTGGAAATATTGAGACATGGAATTAACATAATCATGATTGGATATTTTATATATATGAGTAATGATTCTCTCAAAAAAAATCAGGTTCCTATTATGAGTATTTTTCCAGTTATGTCAATGTTTGTAAGACATGGTGAAAAACAATGCAAAATCCAGCTCGAAATATAACTTCATATACTCGAATGTGAATGATGTGATTTGCATGGGACCTTTTAGTTTTAAGGGATGTTCCAAAGGTGAGTCTATAATATTTAATAATAATAATGAGGTAGTTTAATCATCAAGTTTTTATGAACGAATGTTAAGAAGGTAAGAAGGTCAAAAACCCTAGTTAAAACCTAGCTAGAAGCAGTTGTCAGAAGAAGGTGAATTATGACCTTGTTTTGATTTCTTCATAAAATGTTATGATTTTATGTTTAGAGGACTCTTTTATATTTCAATAAATGTAATTTTGAGGTCATGGCGATGAGTGGGCCCCACCTAAAAATAGAATTTTATGAAGAGTTCCAGTTTGAGTAGAAAATTGCCAAATGAGGTATGGACTAAATTGACATTCATATTATGTATGTGATTTTTTTATAGATTTACATGGATGTTTCAGATAAATTTCATGTAGGTTAATGAGGTTTTGAGGCCCAAACAAGTTGACTGGTCAAAGGGCATATTTGGGATCTCAAATAGCATAGTTTAGTGTTTTGCCAATATCTTGAGCTACAGGTTGATTTTTATATGATTCAAGTTTTGTTGGAAATTAAATTCAGAGACCTTTATAGTAGTATATATATTTCCTTGTGATGATTTCATATGAAATTTTTTGTACGTAATTATTTTTGCAAGAAGGATTTTGGTAGTTCAGGACAGGATCTATATTTTTGGAAGTTTGATTTTTTTAACATGATATGGATTGGGTGATGATTCTTATCACATGGAATGTTAAGAGGGATTAATTAGGCATAAAATTAATCCATTTTAAGGTCTTGAATGAATTTATATTTTATTTTATGATCTAACCTTTGGAAACAACATTTTTGGCAGGTTGATTTGGTGAAGGCAAATCTTGTTGTGGTTTGAAGAGAAATATGTTTCATGACTTATAACATTCCCATAAGTGTTATAAAGGTTATTCCATTTATTTTTAGTGTCCACATGGAATTTTTTAGTTCAGTATAAGTAATTTTATGGCATTATGAAGTTTCCAGGGTGCTGAAGGCTGAAGGAAATGGCTATTTTGAGAATTGTAAAGAGAACTGGGCCCTGTAAATGAAATAATTTGATTGTTTGATATTAATTTCGAGCATGTATGAATTTTTTATGATATTTTAATCATGTATAAGGTTTCATGGATCATGAAAAAGTATGGTACTCATGTTAGGGAAATTTTAAGATTGTGCCCATGGGGTTTTGCGCCATTTTTGGCACATGTAATGAGATTTTTGGATGGGAATACCTGTATGGGTCACTTTTTTATGTTATATTTCAAATTTTAAATTTTTCGATGAGGTATTAGTTGAAACAAATGGAGGAAAAATTTCGGTCCTAAGTTTGAAAAGTGTAAAGAATATAAAAAGTATGTTTTGGGCACTTTTATGAACTAGTTGAGTGTGTGCAAGGTCGAGCGACCTAAGTGAATTATGATTGCATGTTTTTGAGTATGAATTAGAGTTGAAAAATTTTTATTGAAGGTGAAGAAAAATCATAGAATATGAGATCAAGGGTTTGATGAACTTTAGAGTGATTATGGAGCTTGTTTTGTGAAGATTTGTCACCTAGGGTTTAAGTGAAGAAGTGTGAGCTAGAAATTGGATCTCCATAAGTTGTGGCAAAAAAAAATCATATATCTACACATTATAAGGTGGTTTATTTTTTTCTTGATCATCTTGGGGATTGTATCCCCCTTATGGAGTTTGTGCTACACAAAATTAGGGGTTGGTGCTCCTTATGGGGTTGGTGCCTCACTAAATTTGAAACATATAAATATAATATTGTGTTTCAGTGGATTTTATTCCCCTTGAGGGTTTCCCACTTAAATCTTGTGTTCTTATGGTGTTCTTGTGTTTCATGGTTTCATGCATTGTTGATGGTTTATGGTATGCACACATTAAAAGTTGAATAAGTGGTTATTGTGGATGTTTGGACATTGTAATTTGAATTTCAGATCTAAAGTTTAATTTAAAATTTTATAAGGACTGATTTACCCCCCCCCCCTTCTCAGTTCATTGTGCTTCAAACATTTTCTATCAAAGTTGGTCCTTTTGTAGAAGTTTGGTAGCTTGAAAGGAGATCCTTGAAGCACAAAATGGAAAGTAGAAGTGTGATTGGAAAGCCACCTATGTTTGATGGAGTAAATTATTGCTTCTAGAAAATGATAATGAAGAAATTCATCATGGTACAAGGTTTTGATGTTTGGGCAGAAGTTGAAAAGTTTTATAATGTTACCACTCCTCCAAGAACTAAAAAAAGAGAAAGTTGATTATACCAACAACTCAAAGGCTTCCAGTGCCATTCTAAGTGGTCTTGGAGAATCAGAAATGGGTAAGATAATGCATTGCAAGAATGCAAAGGAGGCATGGGACAAGCTTGAATTTTTCTATGAAGGTGAATCAAAGGTAAAAATTGCAAAACTTCAAACTTTTATAAATCAGTTTGAAAGTCTAAAAATGAATGATAATGAGGATATTGTTACATATCTTCTTAGAGTTGATAAAATTGTGAATATCATGAAAGGCATAGATGAAGAAGTAAAAGAAGAATTTTTAGTTAAAAAGGTTCTAAGGTCCTTATCTTCTATGTTTGATTCTAAAGTGTTTTCTATAGAAGAAGCTAAAGATCTAACCACTTTTGTAGTAGATGAGTTGCATGGTACCTTGACTTCTTATGAAATGAGGATAGGTGATTCAAAATCAGCCAAGAAGGAGATTGCTTTCAAATCTGAAATGAAGACAAAGGACAAGGAGGTTAAGAAGGTTGACACCACTCTAGCTATTGAAGATGATGAGCTTTTTGCTATGTTAGCCAGAATAATGAAATAAGGTTTTGGTAAGTATAAAGGTAAACTCCCTTTAAATTGTTTCACTTGTGGAGGAGTAGGTAATTTTTATGCTAAGTGTCTTCATAGGCATGAGAAATAAAATTATGATAATGAAGGTCAAGAGGAATAACCCAAGAATAAGAACTACAAGTTTGGAAAAGGTAATAAAATATTTAAGAAGTCAATCTATAAAAAGGAGAAAAGAATTTTTTACTCAAATCAAGATGATGATTTTTCAGATGCTAGTAGTGGTGTATCAAATTCTAAATCTAAAAATGAGTATGAAAGCTTAGGTAATGAAGCTTTGTTTGTGACTAAAGAAGTTATGAGATCTTTAGGTGATGGTTCTTCCCTTCTAGGTGATTTTATCTCTAGTTATGGTAACTTTTCTGATAATGAGTGTGAATAGGACATAGGTGATCTTGAAAATATTGTTGAGTATGGAGCTTAATTTCTTCACAAGAAGTTTGTTTTTACATGTTATTGGTTTTGATAGTGACCGGCATCGGTGAGGAGGAAACTGACATCAGTCATGAGGTAACTAGCATCGGTCAGGTAGGAACCAGCATCGGTCACTTGTGCGACAGTGATTTGTTCTTTAAATGATAATTAGAATAAATCTCTTGCTTTAAATATGATTTATTAATTGTAACAGCATAGTTAGTTGCCCAGAATAGTTATATATGCATGTATGCATTGTATGAGGGTAAGAGAGAAGAAAATAGTAATTTCTTGCATGTTAGTTTTCTTGCATGTTAGTAGATGAGTGAGGGAAAATCATTGAACATCATGTGAGGTGTTGGAAGACAACATATCTTCATTGTATTTCCTCTATAAAGCACTAAATAATAATATTGGTCGTTTCTTGGTGGACGTAGCCCACATTAGGTGAACCACGTTAAATATAATGTTATTTTTCTCTTGTTTATTTTATCTTCTGGTTTATTTCCACATTCATTGCTTGTATGCTTTATCTGATTATAGATTTGTGCAACATTGTTATATGGTTTAACCCCAACAACTAGTATCATATATTTGTTTGGAGGTTTAGTGTGTTGAAAGGATTTACTCACCGAGGGTTTTCTGATTGAGTGGGAGTAGAGAAATGGTACAAGATAGTAAATACTGAGTAGAGAAATTTTACGGTCGTAATTATCAACTATGGAATATGCGGTTGGAGGATTATTTGTATCAGAAATATCTATACTTACAGTTGGATGAGCATGGACATTTGGACACGATGAATGATGAATAATGGAAGGTTTTTGACCAAAAGGCTCTGGGATCTATAAGATTGAGCCTGACAGCATCGGTGGGTTTAAATTTTACAAATGTAAAAACCACAGTAGAGTTGATGAAATCTTTAGCAAATTTGTATGAAACTCCTAGTGATTCGAATAAGGTTTATTTGATGAAAAAAAATTAATTCTAATATGTAAGAAGGTGGATCTGTATCTAATCATTTGAATGATTTCTGGTCTATTGTAAATCAATTAAAATTGGTAGAAATTCATTTGATGATGAAGTGAAAGAACTTTTATTCTTATGCTCTTTTCCAGATAGTTGGGATAACTTGGTAATGGTTGTTAGTAATAAAACGACTACTTCTAAAGGTTTCAAATTTGATGATGTGGTTAGTTTAATCCTTAATGAGGAAATACGTAGGAAAATATTAGGAAAAGCATCATCTAGAAACGCTTTGACTATAGAAAGTAGGGGAAGATCTAAGGAGATATCATCAAAGAGAAAGAAGAATGGGATATCAAAGTCAAGACATGCTAGATATAGATCCAGGTATAGAGATTTACTTTGTTGGAATTGTGGAAAGAGAGGACACATAAAGGAGTGTTGGTCCAAGGAAAACAAAGAGAATACATTAGACAAAGGTAAAGAAAAAGGTAAAGAGGCAAACATTGCCAGTGAGGTAAAGAAATATTCCCTTATTCTCTCCTTGGATAATAAATTAGAATCTTAGGTTTTAGATTCTAGAGCTTCCTTCCATGCTACCCCTAATAAGGGTTATCTCAGAAATTATGTTTAGGATGATTTTGGACAAGTTTATTTAGGAGATGATGAGCCATGCAATATTACTAGTAAAGGCGATGTTCATCTAAAGTTTCAGAATGGAAATCCATGGGTATTGAAAGATGTGAGGCATGTGCCAATCCTCAAGAGAAATATAATATCTATAGGGAAACTAGGTGAATCTAAATTTGTGGTTACATTCACAGTCAATTCTTGGAAGGTTACTAAGGGATCTCTTGTTGTGGCAAGAGGTAAGAAGGTAGGAACTTTATATCTATCTACATGTGTTACTGATTCTTTTTCTTGTTATCTACTATAAATTCAGATGCAACCATGTGGCATAATTAGCTAGGCCATATGAGTGAAAAAGGAATGCATATATTAAAGGCTAAGGGTAACTTATCATATTTGAAACAATTAGATCTTGAATTTTGTGAGCATTGCATATTTGGAAGGAAAAAGAGAGTGAGATTTCTCAAGGTTGGGTCAAAAAATAAAGAGCGGAAATTGGAGCTTGTACACTCAAATGTGTGGGGACCAGCTTAGGTAGATTCTACTGGAGGATCCCAATATTATGTGACTTTCATTGATGATGCCACAAGGAAGGTATGTATTTATTATATTAAGAGTAAATATGATGTTTTTGAAACTTTTAAAAGGTGGAAATGCCTTTTATAAAATGAAACAAACTTAAAATTGAAGTGCCTTGGATCTGACAATGGTGGTGAGTATATATAAATATAGGATAGGCCCCAACTGTATATTATAGTATAGAGGCAGTATGATTGGGTAACACACCAATTTGACCATTTTTGGTAGTTAGAATTATTTCTTTAAGTTTTGAATCCCAAACAAATCGATTGGGAGTCAATACACGAAGATTTAGGTTCATTTTATAATATTAAATTTCTTTGAATCTCATACCTTGCCAACCCCTGTTGATTATAGTATGTAGATAACTTAAAAATATGGTCCACGTAATTAATTCTCAAGTCTCTTTTGGATCCCAACTCCAATAGAAAGAACGGTTCCTATAACTCCACGGGAGAATGGAATTATAGAAAGAATGAACAGAACAATCATGGAACATGCTAAAAGCATGAGGATACATGTCATCTTGCCTTTGAAATTTTGGGTAGAAGCAGTGGATACGACAGTGTAATTGATCAACTGTGGGCCTTCAACAACAATGGATGGTGGAATACCAGAAAAAGCTTGGTCTGGAAAAGAGGTAGATTTTTCTTTTCTTAGAGTTTTTGGCTCAGAAGTTTTTTTGCATGTTGATAGGTAAAATAGGAAGAAGTTGGATGCTAAATCTAAGAGATGTACTTTCATTGGTTATGGCTCTGGTGATTTTGGATATCGATTTTGGGATTTAGAAGATACTAATATTGTTAGGAGTCATGACGTTGATTAGAATGAAAAACAAATGTACAAGGATCACATTTTGGTGCATATACATGAATAGGTTGAGGATATTTTGAAGGAAACTCAATTTTCAGACCTAAAATAGACATCCACAAACACCAACGTCAGTTATATAGGAACCAATGTCGGTAAGGCAACCGCAGTCGGTCGGTAGACAGAGGAACTATGGTCGGTTACAGAACCGCGGTTGTTTACAAGTGACCGGCTTCAGTCACTAACAGAGATTGACATGAATGTGCAACAAGCACAGAATGAGCCCTAGACATGCCAAATCTCAGTGAGAAGGTCACAAAGAGTAAATAGACCTCCAGAGATATTTTCACCTTCCTTTTCTTATTTATTATTTACTAATAGTGGTGAACCAGAAAACTTTGAAGAAGCAATGCAGGTAAATATCCACAGTAAGTGGGAGCATGGCATGGATGAGGAGATGGACTCCTTGGAACAAAATTAGACATGGGATTTAGTCCAAGTAAGAAAATACTACATAAAAAATGGGTCTACAAAATCAAGGAAGAAGAGGGTGGACTGAAAAGGTACAAGGTGAGGCTTTTGGAAAAGGGATTTGCACATAAATCAGGTATTGACTTTGATGATATTTTTTCTCATGTAATTAAGATGACTTATATTCGTACTACTCTAAGTTTAGCTACAACAGAATATTTGTATTTAGAACAACTTGATGTTAAGAAATATTTTCTTCATGGTGATTTGGAGGAAGAGATTTATATGTAGCACCCACTTGGTTATGAAGTTAAGGGTAAGAAGAAATTTGTGTGCAAATTGAAAAAGAGCCTATATGGGCTTAAGCAAGTTGCAAGGTAATGGTATTTGAGATTTGACAATTTTATGCATGAGCATGGTTGTATGAGATGTGAATCTGACCATTGTGTTTGTTTTAAGATGCTTGAAAATGGGAGCTATCTTATTTTGTTACTGTATGTGGATGATATGTTGATTGCAGGATCTAGTATGTAGGACATTAGTAAACTTAAAGAAAGGTTAGCTCACACATTTGCAATGAAGGATTTAGGAGCTGCAAAGAAAATTCTTGGCATGAAAATTCACCGAGACATGAAAAACAAGAAGTTATATTTATCTCAGGAGGCTTATATCAATAAGGTATTGGGAAGGTTTAACATGCAAAATTCAAAACGTGATAGTACACCTATAGTTGGACACTTCAAATTGAGCAAAGATCAGTTTCCTTCATCACACGAGGAGGTTGATTAAATGGCATGTGTTCCCTACTCTTTAGTGGTGGGAAGTCTTATGTATTCCATGGTTTTTACTAGACCATACATTGCACAGGCAGAGGGAGCTGTGAGCAGGTTTATGGCTAATATAGGTAAAGAACATTGGAAAGCAGTCCAATGGTTTCTAAGGTATTTGAGAGGGATATCTGGTATGGATTTATGCTATGGAGGGTTAGATATTTCTTTACACAGCTATGTTGATTCAGATATGGTTGGAGATTTGGATGGTAGAGGAGCACCACTGAATATGTTTTCACAGTAGGTGGAATGGCAGTTAACTAGATTTCAAGATTGGAGAAGGTTGTGGCTTTGTCTACTACAGAGGTAGAGTATGTTACAGCTATAAAAGCTAACAAGGAGATGATATGGATGAGAAGGTTCATGAAATAGTTGGGAAAGGATCAATAGGATTATAGATTATACAGTGATAGTCAGAGCGCGATCCATCTGGCAAAGAACTCAGCATTTCATTCAAGAATGAAACATATTCAGTTGAGGTATCACTTCATACGGAAAGTGTTGGAGGATGGGAAATTAAATTTAGAGAAAATCTATATAGATGAGAACCCTGCGGACATGCTAAGGAAGCCATTGGTAAAGGATAAGTTGGAGCTTCACTCCACTTCTATTGGTCTTCGAGTTTGAGACTTGAAGAGGAAGAAATGGGCCAAGGAAAAGGATCCAAGGATGGTGATGTAAAGTACAGTGCAAAAATTGATCTCCAAGTGGGAGATTGTTGAGTATGGAGCTTAATTACTTCATAAGAAGATTGCTTTTACATGTTACTAGTTTTGACAGTGACCAGCATCGGTCAAGAGGAAACTAGCATCATTCAGGAGGTAACCAGCATCAGTTAAGAAGTGACTGGCATCGATCAAGTAGGAACCGACATCAGTCACCTATGCGATGATGATTTTTTCTTTAAATGAGAATTAGAATAGATCTCTTACTTTAAAGATGATTTATTTATTGTAAAAGCATATTTAGTTGCCCATAATAGTTATATATGCATGTATGCATTATATGGGGGTAAGAAAGAAGAAAATAGTAATTTTTTGCATGTTAGTTTTCTTAGTGAGCAAGAAAGAGTAGTTGAGTGAGGGAAAAGCATTGAACATCCTATGAGGTGTTGGAAGACAACAGATCTTCATTTTATTTCCTCTGTAAAGCACTAATCAATAATATTGGCAATTTCTTGGTGGACGTAGCCGACACTAAGTGAACCACATTAAATCTAGTGTTATTTTTCTCTTGATTATTTTATCTTCTAGTTTATTTCCACATTCATTGCTTGTATGCTTTATCTGATTATAGATCTTTGTAACACTGTTAAATGGTTTAACCCCAACAAGTATAAAAATGGAACTTGAGCAAGATGAAAAAGAGAATCAAAAACTAACCTTACAGATTAAGGAATATGAAAATCAGTTTCATACGATGGATGAGCAATATGTGATTGAGTCTACAAAGATAATTGAGGCAAACAAAGTGCTAGAGGATAAGGTAAAGTTTCATGTCTCTAATATGTAGGATAAGGAGAATTTATGCACCAAATATGAGCAAGATATAGATTTTTTTAGGGCTGTGCTGCTAGAAATCAGTAAGAAGACTATGTCCTTGCAAAAGTTTGAGAAGAGTACTAAAGATCTAGATGACCTTCTCAACAAACAAAGGGCTATAGATTATAGGATTTGTTTAGGCTTCAAACAAGATTCTAAGGACAAAGAAGTTGAGCTAGAAGCTAGTATTTCAAGCAAGGAATCATAAAAACTCAATGTGAAAGAGGAAAGGAAGGTGACTCTTATCAAGAAAAATGAAAGATCAAGGACCTTTAAATAACCCCAAGCTTCAAGGTATGGAATAAATTTCAATGGTCATTATTTTACTTGTAATGGTTTGGTCATAGATATAAAGAATGTAGAAGCTATCCTAGATATGATCATCCTTGGAGAGAAAATAGGAGTGATTTTTTCAAGAAGATATTATGTTATAATTGCAATGAACAAGAACACACTGCTAGGCACTATTTGTATGATAGACCTAGTCAAAGTGAAGGGCTAACAAGAAAGAAATCAGTTGTATGCTACTACTGTAATAAGATGATAATAATGGTATAGCTTAGATACCAAATGATAGAATAGAATAAGATTGCAATGACCAAAGAGGGACGGAAGCCTCACAAATATTATTGATCATGAAATCAGATTACATTACAATGCAAGAGCTGTAATATTTATAGATATTAGACAGCCTCATATGGATAGACATGACACCCTAGCAGACACCAACTACGAGATGATAAGACTCATCTCACATGCACATGTAATTACTACTAATACCAATATTGAATGTTATCCAACATAACAATATTGAATGTAAGTCTCTAGACTAGAGTGCACATGTTGCACATTATTAAAAAAAAGACAATGCAATAAATATGCCTATGCTAAATTATGCTAACATTCCCCCCCCCCCCTAATTTTGCATAGTTTCCAATGAAGTGGAGAGGAACTCTCTGAACAGTGTGAATTTTTCACGTGCAAGTGACTTAGTGAAAACATCTGCCTTCTGTTCAGCTGTAGGACAGAAATAGAGATGCATGTTATGCTTCAAGACATGCTCGCGTATGAAATGAACCTGTACTTTAATATGCTTGGTTCTCTCATGAAATACTGGATTGCGAACAAGCTTTAGAACTCCTTCATTATCAACATATACTGGAGTAGATTTCTGTTGTGGTAGACCAATTCCTTCCAGTATTCGGTGTAGCCATATTGCTTCAGAAACAGCTTCACCTGCAGCTCGATACTCTGCTTCTGTAGAAGAGTGAGAAACAAAGTTTTGTTTCTTGCTTCCCCATGATATCGGTCCAGATCCCATAAAGAAGACGAAGCCTGATGTTGACTTCTTATCATCCATGTTTCCTGCATGATCTGAATCTGAATATCCTGTCAAGAAGAAATTATCATTCTTCTTGTACTCTAGACCAAGGTCAAATGTACCCTTTAGATATCTTAGTATTCTCTTTGTTGCTTTCCAATGACATATTTTCAGTTCTTGCATGAAGCATGATAAATAGCTGACTGCAAAGCTGATATCTGGTCTAGTATGTGTCAAGTAAATGAGACTCCCGATCAACTGCCGATAGAGAGTTGCATTCACCGGTGGTGATGGATCAGAATGAGATAATTGAAGTCTCGCTTCCATAGGTGTAGCAATAGGAGTGCAGTCCATCATCCTAAATTTCTCAAGCATTTTCTTGGTGTATTTCAACTATGACACAAAGATATGATTCTCTTTTTGCCATACTTCCAACCCAAGACAATAGTGCATGAGCCCGAGATCTGTCATGTCGAACGATCGATTAAAATCCTTCTTTGTTACATCGATCATCTTCACAGAACTGCCTATAATGACTAGATCATCGACATAAACAACCATAATGAAAATCTCCCCCCTTGCTTTTTGAGGTAGAGATTGGGGTCATAAGGATTCCTTTGGAATCCATGACTTATGAGATGCTCATCAATTTTGATGTACCATGCTCGGGGTGCCTGTTTTAGGCCATATAGAGATTTTATGAGTCTGCATACCATCATCTCTTTTCCTGGTATTACATAACCCTCTGGCTGAGTCATATAGACTTCTTCTTGGAAATCTCCATTAAGAAAGGCACTTTTCACATCCATTTGGTGGACTTTCCAACCAAATTGTGTAGCTAGAGCAAAGATCCTGATTGTCTTGATCTTGGCTGTGGGAGCAAATGTCTCCTCATAATCAATGCCTTCTTGTTGTGCATACCCCTTTGCTACAAGCCTTGCTTTATACTTGTCAATAGTCCCATCTGATTTGTACTTAGTCTTGAATATCCATCTACATCCAATGGGTTTCTTCCCTGGTGGAAGGTCGACAAGTTGCCATGTGTTGTTCTTCATCACTGACTGATACTCTAAATCCATGGCATCTTTCCAAGCTTTTGATTGTAGGGCTTCCTGAACTGTAGATGGCTCAACTGTTTCAACAACTCTGCTCATTAGGGCATAATTGACCTCTTCACGAGCTTGACTGCGAGTTCTAGGTCCAGGATTGGACAATGTGCTCGGTGCTTCATCCAAATTTGCATCTCTTATTAATTGAGTATACCATTTAGGTAACTTATTAGTTGTTCCATTGGATTGTGGTGGATTACCATCATCCAATTCATCACTGTCATCTTCAGTGGGAACATCAAATTATGTCTTCACAAGAGGTGTATTCTGCATGTTTGTTGAGTCATTGAGTGGAGCATCTACTTGTTTCTTCTCAAAGAACTCAACATCCCTACTTGTGTATACTTTCTTTGCTTTCGAATCCCATAATCTATACCCAAGTGCTTCTTCACTATATCCAATGAATATCAGTTTCTCAGCTTTCATATCCAACGTGTTCCTATTCTTCTTGGGTATGTGCATGCTAGTTTTACACCCAAATACTCTTAGGTGTGTAATTGATGGTTTCCGATTTGACCATGCTTCTTGAGGTGTCACTCCTTCAAGAGCTACTATGGGCACTCTGTTCAACAAATAGACTGCAGTTCTTGCAGCTTCTGCCCAAAATGTCTTTGTTAAACCTGAGTCATCAATCATACATCGCACCATTTCCATGATAGTATGATTCCTTCTCTCAACTATACCATTTTGTTGTGGTGTGTGAGTAGGAGGCATTTGTCGACGAATCCCATGAGCTTCCAGGTAAGTCTTGAACTCATTGCTTGTGAATTCCCCCCCTCGATCTGAGCGGAGAGTTTTGATCTTGCGACCAAATTCATTCTCAACAATTGCTTTGAACTTCTGAAATGTCTTAAAGGCTTGACTCTTGTTTCTTAGACAATATATCCACATCTTTCTTGAGTAGTCATCAACACAAAGCATGAAGTATTGACATCCATAATGACTTGGTTGCATGGGCCTGCAAAGATCGGTGTGCACCAAATCAAGATTTCCCTTAGCTCTATATCTGTTCTTCTGGAAGGGTACTCTGTGTTGCTTTCCAGCTAGGCAATTGTGACACTTATCAGTGTTGTGCTTGAGTGTAGGCAATCCTTTCACCATGTTGCCCTTTTGAAGTGTTTGGAGATAGCCAAAACTGATGTGACCATATCTGCGATGCCATAGTTTTGCAGATTGTGTGTCTTTGGCCACTAGAGCTTGATCATCCTTGTGGACAAAATCAAGTTGGAACATGCGTCCCACATTGGAGGCTCTTGCTACAATCTTGGAACCTCTTGACTTATCTCTTATCAAGCACACTTTTTCTCCATTATTACTGTCAAAATCCAACTTCAAGTTGTGATTAAGGAGTTGACTAACTGATAGCAAATTCTTGGTCAACCTAGGGACATACAATACATTTGTGATTTTGCAGTCATGCTTTCCAAGAGGTAGTGAAATTTTTCCAATCCCCTTGACACTGTATGATGAGTCATCACCTAATGACACATGGTTCTTGTTAGGTGAGTCACGCAGTGTGTAGAACCAATCCTTACGTCCAGTCATGTGTCGAGTTGTACCTGAGTCAACATACCAGATATCTTATGTGGACTTGGTTTCTTCATCAAATTGAGCAGAATACATGTGGTGTCCTTCATCTGAACCATCCTCATGTTCGGTAATGTACCCTTGTTGTTTGGGTTTTCTTTACCAATTACCATTTTTCTACCCTTGATTGTTGTTGTTGTTAGACTTCCCTTTATTTGAATTATTGTTACCCTGATGGTTATTGGGTTTTGAATTGTTTGATGAACCCTTTTTATAGGGATTGTACCAACAATCTTTGATGTCATGTCCCCCTCTATTGCAAATGGGACACTTCTTGGTGTTGTCTCGTTGACTTTGATTTTGTTGGGACTTCTTATGATTGGATTGAAATTTTTCCTTTCCTTTATGATTGGAAGATAGTGCTTGCTCATCTTCCTGATCTTTGTTGTTCATTGCCTCTTCTTGTTGGAGTAGATTGACCAACTTCTCAAAGGTGACTATGTGTTCACTCATATTGATAGTTGTCACAAAGATTCTGTAGGAAGGAGGAAGTGCTCGCAACACAATTGGTACGAGGTCTTCATCACTTATCTCTTTTCCCAATGCCAATAGAGATGCCCTCAAAGTAGCAACTCGTCTCAAAAAAACTTCAACCTTCTCATTGTGCTTGAACTTGAGAGTATGCAGTTGTGATAGTAGGTTGAGGATGGCATTCTTGTTCTTTTCCTCATAGACTGTGCTCAACTTATCCCATGCATCCTTGGCCGATGTGGCATCTCTAATGTGGGCTTGCACATCGTCTGTTACGCTAAACAAGATGATCAACTTGGCCTTTTGATTGGCCCTGTTAAATTGAGCTTATTGTCTTCCATCATCAAGTGATCTTGTTGTTTGTCCATCTACAACTGTCCACAGGTCTTCAAACTCAAGTAACACCTTGATCTTCGGTTTCCATGTAGCATAGTTGTCTCCTCTAAGCAGTTGTGAATATGGCAAGAAGAACTTTGGTGCTTGTACACCCATTTCTGCAATCTGAATTTCTGAAACTCTGAATTTCTGACAAAAGGTAAGGTTCTTATCACTCCAGGTTTATGGTCTCCCTCTCAATATACCGTCAGGCCGATATACCAAACCTTTCTATATACACTCCCTTCCGATATACCCATCGGTACGTGGAAGAAGATCACCCTTTCAATATACCTGTCAGTACGGAAAGAGGTGTTAACGCACGTGAAAGAATTTAGTACATGGTACTTAGACAGTACGGAGAGGGGTTTGTGCAAGCACAAACGGATGGGAGGGCTCAAATGTGTGTATTGTGTCCTTATTACTCCCTGTCGATTTTATAGGTTCAATGCCCAAATGACATTTAGGCAGCTGTGTTAGGTGTTAAGTGTAGTAGTAGTCGCGACGGCATCACCCATAAGCACTTCCCAGAGGCACCGTATATACCGAACGCTGCTATGAGATCAAAGATCTCGTGTGATAGAACCAAACATAAAATAAAAAATGTGCACTTTTTTTTTTTTTCACTTTATGCACCAAGATTAGTACAACATCCTCTCAAAGCACATCAAAATTAAGTTTTTGTGTCCCCCCTCTTTACAAAAAAAGGGTCTAGAATCACAAAATACACAATTTAGGCCAAAAATATTTTTTTACCCCCCAATAGGTGTTTTTCCGCTAAATTTAGCGGTGGCTCTAAATGTGTTTGGTAAGCTTATAAATTTGGAAATCTCCCAAAATTTATTAATTTCTCCAAATTTTCCAAAAAAAATAATTTAAGAAAAAATATGGAGAGAGTGGGAATTGAACCGCTGACCTATTTGTTCCCAAGATCCAAACAAACAATATGAATATTGTTTTCACCTTTTCTCACAAACCATGATCTGGGTTTTTCTAAAATTTTGACAGTAGTATCAAACAATATTTTTCTTGAAACCCACAAAATTTCAGAAGAATCAGAATCTTGGTTTTTGAGATCTTACCAATTTACCAGCTAGATCTGATTTTTTTTAGAAAAAAATGATCCGACTTGTACAGACTTTTCGTCACATGTAAAAGCTGAATCTGAAGATGATGTAAACTGTAAAGTTGTGCACCTCCTTTTTATCTTTCCAGAAAAAAAAATGGCACATCAATCCAACATTGTATGAAAAAGTTACGTCTTTTTTTCTAAGAGCTATCTGCTGGAATTTTATTGATGGGACTGCTTCAACCTTTGCTCCCGAATTCTTCACACCTCCACTTTCAGATCTGATTTTTTTTAGATCTGATCTTTTTTTTTTCTTTTGATCTGTAATTTTTTTCAAGATCTCTCTCCTTTTTTTTTTCACAAATCTTTTTTTTTTTTTAGATCTGCAATTTTTCCCAAGATCTTTCTCCTTTTTTTTAAAGATCTTCAAATCTGAAATATTCCACCAATATGTTATATCAATTGGCTATGCCAATGAATTCAAAAAAAAAATTTACCTTCCAAATAAGTGGATAGGTCAAATGTTTAGTTGATGGATGCTTGGGAGGAATGGAGGCTGCGGGATGCTTCAATGGCTCTCCTTTGATGCAGATCTTCTTCTCCAATGGATCCTCTCCAATAGTGCTCCTCTTCAACCTTGCTTGGATAGAACCTGCTCTGATACCAAATGATAGAATAGAATTAAGATTGCAATGACCAAAGAGGGACGGAAGACTCACAAATATTATTGATCATGAAATCAGATTACATTACAATGCAAGAGCTGTAATATTTATAGATATTAGACAGCCTCATATGGATAGACATGACACCCTAGCAGACACCAACTACGAGATGATAAGACCCATCTCACATGCACATGTAATTACTACTAATACCAATATTGAATGTTATCCAACATAACAATATTGAATGCAAGTCCCTAGACTAGAGTGCACATGTTGCACATTATTAAATAAAAGACAATGCAATAAATATGCCTATGCTAAATTATGCTAACATAAGATTGGTCATGTGGATAGGAACTATTTTCAAGCCTCCCAAGGTCAAATGAAAATTTATTCCAGTCCTAGAGTGCAAAAAATTTGTATTCAGAGAGCTAGAATGAATGAGTATGCTTGTATAAGGGTTTGGGAGCCTAGGAAAGATCTTGGTGTATCTTTAAGTGCAGATGTTGGAGGAATAAGGTATGAATCTCAGTGCTCAAAATAGAGAAGGGAAGATGAAAATATTTTGTAGGTGCCTTTGAAGTCTTAGGACATCTTCAAGACCCTCTTTTAGGTCTCCATGGATCATGTATACCTTCACTATGCTTCTTGAAGGTATACCATTACAAATGAAGCATCTAGGTGAGGGGGAGTTGTTTGTGTCATGTGTGCCATATCTAAAATGTCAAGGTATGAGTATACTTACTCCTCTCAGTATTACTCTAAGTCATAGTGATGGTTCTTGTGTAAATATCTTGTCATTTGTCTTGTTTCCTTGTGTTAAGCTTGCAAGTAGCCTATGAGGCTTGTGCCTGAGTTTTCAAGGTATGTATTTTATCTATGATGAGTCTTGAAAATTTTATTAGCATCTTTGCATGCCTCCATATGTGTCTAAATGGTTTCACTGGTCTTTAATATCATGATTCAAGTCATTTTTGTTCAATTTTGGTCTCAATTCTATTACTAGGTCTTTGAAGGTCTACACTATCTTGTATGGGTCTCGAGAATATTATCTGAAGTTTTCATAAATTTAAAATAGTCCTGATAGTGGTTTTTTCAATGTTTCATTAATGTAAGTGGTTTCACTTGTCTTGTCATTTCATTGAAAAAGGTGTCTTACATTCAAATCTGGAATGTTGTCAGTTCTCAGGATAAATGCTTGAGTCTAAGTCTATAAAAGTCTCTTGTGCCTCCATAAATAGAGTTCCTCAAGCATCCACAACTGGTTAGAGTACTTTCAATAATTATTTTAAGATGTCCTAACATGATCAATTACTACTTGATCAGTTTGATATCAAGAAAGTTGACTAAGATATTGGTACAGTCAAGAACACACATTTTCAAGGTTTCTCAAGAAAATTAGGGCTTACAGGTATGCATTATGGGGATTCATCATCTCTACATATTTTAGAATGTGTTATTAATTCTTTAAGGTGTCGTTAAAATTGTGGTGCTTAAAAGAGAAATTTTCATCAAAAAAGGGTACTTCACTATTTCTAACTGTGTTGTCTCAGTCCTTAAGAGTGGTACGCAAGGAAACTCAAGTTTGAGTTCTCAAATTAAATAATTTTGCATTGAAATTTTGTACCTTTCATGAAGACTCATGTGGCTAAAGTATCAAGGTTATTTGGAGTTCAAAGTATGCATATAGTTCCAAATGTGAATGACAGTGTTGAGAGCTAGTTCACAATGTACAGTGATGAGGGTTTACCTCTAAAAACCCTAACTCTTGGTATTCTTCATGATTTTTCATGATATTGAAGATGTATTATCAGTTTAAGGAGTTCAAAAAATATGTATGTTGTGTTTCTTATGCCTATGCATGGTTGTGAAGAAATTCAAATTGTGTTTCTCTCTAGATAATGTAAGAATGATGTATTTCAATGTACAAAGACATGGTTGAAGGCTTAAATAGTAAGTATGATGATGTTTCATCTTGTCTTTGTGAATTTCAATGCTCTAAGGAACCGTTGAGATATTTCAAAAAAAATTCGAGTGATCTTACCATTGACATTCAATTGAAAAGGTCCTGTGAAGGATGGTTGTTTCACACATGAATAAATTGAAGACCTAACAGGTGTCTCAGTGTTCTAAAGGGAAAAATATTTATGATCACAGTGGTATAAAGTGTTTCTCAATGCTCAATTTTACCTTGAAATGTATATTCTCTCATCAATCTATTGACTTGCATATGGTGTGTTTGAAGAACTGATATGAGCTTGTAAACACCCCTTTGAGTACTCCATGAAGAAGAGATGATCACCTATAGGTATGGAAGGAAAAATTGCACTATGGAAAATGTATGACATGCTTGTTCAAAAATAATACTTGTTTGAAAGATATGTTTCAATTACATTCTTGAGAATGAGTGTTGTAAGGGTGCATGAAGATAATATTAGGGGTGTAGAAGGATGAAAATTGTCTGTTACCCCAAAATTGCAAGCCTGTAGAAGCATCCTTTACACAATGTCAGTAAGTATGAAGTCATAATGTGGGTTATCGGTATCTTGTATGAATTTTTCTTGATAAATATATGTGAAATTGGTGTATTCATGAGTAGATTGATCAATGTTAGACCTTATAGTTGGTCTAATCCTCTACATGAACTCTATAGTTAAGCTACAGGAATCCTGAGACAGTATTTTTCATGGTACAATGGTGTTTAGTTTCTTCAAAGGACATGGGGATTGTTAGTTATCCTTCAATGCAAATGATTATAAGTATTCAAGAGCCTTAAGGTATTTTATTGTCCTAAAATGGTGTAGTAATGATCATATGATGGTCTCAGTCTCACAATATTGTGTTGTAGTGGTGTTGTAGCAAGAAATTTGTTGCTCAAGGTATGATTATGCTCTAAGTGACCATGGGCAGACATGTTTTTCCTTCCAAGGGTGTAAAATGGTGTTTTTCAAGGCCACCCCAGGTGATAAAATGGTGATTTCTTGCTTAAGTTATTGGTTGTTGTGATTTCTTATCTCAATCAAAGATTACTGTAGTGGAATGAGAAAGGTGTTTAATATCTTGAAAAAGTTGTTTGGGTAATTTCAAGACTTGAGTGCAAGGTAAGTAGCCTAAATTTGTTCTTGGAAGCTAGAATATGGTGTCCTTATCCTAGGGGGAGATATAGTTGGTCAAGTCAAAGCTTTTTTGACTTGTAGGAGCATGTGAAAATTGGTCAAAAATGCACTAAATTGGTTATTTAGGGCAGTCGATGGCTTGAATGGTATGAAGTCAGATGAATGCATTGTTAAGCTCAAATTGGGCCTAAATAAGGTGGATGTTGCTCAATAATAATGATGTAATTATTTTTGATGATGGTTACTGACATTGTTGGCATGATGAGGTGATGTTGGTTTAGTTTTCAAGACTGCTACAGTAGCTTCAAGAAGTCAAAACAGGGTATATGGTGAAATTTGGCGTGTTTACATGCCTAGATGCTGGAAATTGATGTTATTTCTCTAAGCAAGGTAAGAAGTTTTTTTATGCTTGACTAATGATGTTCAGATGTCAATAATGCTCTTTCTAGGGGGAGCTTTGTGATTGCATGCTTGATTAAAGGAAAAATTCAAATTTTGAAGAAAAACAAGGAGAAGATGCTTGATTGAGATCTTTGGTTGATGTTTCTAACCAAAGAATGGAGGTATGAAGCTGATGTAGGTGAATGAGGTAAGCTACATGTATGCCTTTTTCATTAATGTGAAAAGGGCAGAGAAGTTCGGGGTGTTTTCCATTAATGACAAAGGGGGATGTTGTTGGCATGTAGGCCTAGTAGGTGTTGTCATTGATGCAAAACCACATTAATGACAAAGTGTATGATGTATGATGATTTCATGATGTTGTTTTAAGTTCTAACATGGTGATTTATATGTTTATCAATTGTTACATGGAGATTCAGTGGGGTATGCTTGCTCTAGCAAGCCCGTGCAGGTATCTAAGAAGTATATATTGGTAGTATTAGCTTCTTGGTTTCTTGGGAAGCATGTTGACATGATGGATAGCTGGTTTTGAGTGTTCTTGAACACTCACAATGTAATGCCCACTCCTCTTCTACTCTGTTTGAACCGTATTATCAATTTCAAATGGATTATAATCTCAAAACTTTGTTGTTGTATTCTAGCTATCATACATATAAATGTGTGGGACATCATGATTGCTATTGTGTTTTGGTTATTATTATTTTGACTGTATGTCTACACTGTGGACCCTGATGGGCATTTAAGGATAAGACAATTAGCTAGAACGGTTGCCTTGTTATAAATTGATTGTGATATCATTACTCTTCGATATTGTTTTATTATATTTAATCTAACTGTGACTGAACACATAAACATCATTGCATTCATAGAAGTACCGGTAAATATTAATAGACGAACAGACATTAACACATTATGATATGGAAATTGAAGGATATACATTACTGTAACCGAACTGATTAACTTTTGATAGACATTCAGTATGGAAGATAATGATGTGTTGTCAGCTTAGATATATATTGATATTTTAGAATTAGTTCTTCGTATTGATTTTTATTATGATGATTCAAAGTTATTTTGTGATTTTCTTGATATTGAAGGATTGATGAAATGGTGAATGAGTGAAATTATTTCTTAAATTAGATGATTCAGTTGGTTATGATCTTAATTGCAAACTGATGTATTGAGTGGAATCAGAAATGTTGAAAATTGAGAGTAATTGTTGAATCACTTGGTCTTAGCAATAGTAGTTATGACATTTGACTTTGAAATTGATATGTAGATATAAGCATTTTTATTAGTTCGATATCACTAATATGGCCACGAGGCCAGAAAGGTATTGTGTGATTTTGCAGGTAATTATTTCACAACAATAAACTATGGGGGAGTAGGAGACCAACAACATGAAGGAATGTGGGGTATTGGCAACTAGTCACCATGGCAACTTGTGTTATGTTGTATGTATGTCTTGTTTGTTGTTAGGGGGTCCCCATGGGGGGATTTCCTCCAATTGTGACCAAGGGGTTTGTGTGTATGTTCTTTTCATTTCTTTTATTTAATTTTGTTGAGTATGTGATTTAATTTGTGATGTAATTTCTTTTTTTTATCATTAATTGATTTATGTGTCTTAATTAAGTAAATTAATCATGTTAGTAAAGCTAATTATGGATGGACAAAAAAGAAGTCATTTATTAGATTAGTTGGGTCTTTACTTCTTATGTGTTATTAGAGTTGAGTATATGTGATCTTGAGTGTTGTACACTGCTACCTCTGCTTGGAAATTCGGATTTGGGCTTAAGGGCCAATTTTTGGAGGCTTTTGGGACAAGGTAAACTTGTCCCACACCTCTTAATTTATTATACCAACCCTACCTATGGGTTGGGGGTCAAAAATAGACCCCATTATGTGTTTTGTAAGGTAAAAGGTGAGATTTGATTTTGCACTTTCTTTCATGTGTCTTAAATTTTGTCCTTAAGGGGTGTGTATTGAGAGGTGTGTGTAAGAGGGTTTTCATACCTCTCAACCACCCATTTATTATGCCTTGGGATTGAGGTTTGACTTGTGATGTGGAGTTGAGGTTGAGTGATGTGGCATCCTACATGGAGCCACCTCACCCTCTCCTCTCTTTTCCTTTATATGGATGTTTAATTGTTGTTTGGGGGGTTACTTACTCCTTTTTTTTGGGAATATTTGTAATTTCTGGGAGAGATTTCTTGAGAATGGACTTGGAGCTTGGATGGTGGTTGCTTAGGATTTTGGAAGGCTTGGAGCTTGTTGTGTATTGATACTACTTCATTTGTGAGGTAGATCTCCACCTTTTTTTTTACCTTGCTATTTTGTTGTGCTCTTATGTGTAGATGTTGATTGTTACATTGGTTATGATTGTGGGAAATAAACCTGATTCTTAGGTTGTGGGAGAAATGGAAATGGGGGTAAAACTTGAGGGAAACATAACAGAAATGTTATTGGGTATTTTAGGAGGGAGTTGGGTTGGGATGTCCACCTTTTTGATAAATATGTTTTGTGTTTATCTTGTTATTTTATTGAGGGAGGCATAAGAGTGGGTTTATTCCGTGAGGGAGGCATAAGAGTGGTGTATATTCTTGGAGGGAGGCATAAGAGTGTTGTATGTATTGTGATGGATTGTTTTTGGAGGCTCATAGGTGGACACCCAAGCCCTTGGGAGGCATAAGAAGAACCCCCATGTTCCTTTCTCCTTCCATGGCTTTAGTATGAAGCCTTTGTGTTTTGATAATTTGTTGTTGGTTGTTAAAGAAATTGGTATTGTGTTATTTCATTGTTTGTCTTGATTGAATGTGTATGTGGAAGCCATTTTTGAGTTTCCATGGTTGTCTAAATAACCCTCATTGCTTCCTTGTTGGGGCTCGCGGGGCCAATGAGGAAGAAGGCTTCTCTCCCTCATTGGATATTTTGGTTGGGTGGAGAGTGTTGCCTACTCCCCCAACACTATAAACCCCCTTCATAAAAAAAAATTATATTATACTCATTATTTCCAGCGGCCCTTGTGGCTTATTTACGGCCTGTGTTATTTTGCTATCCCAGGGTCACTGTTGTTTGTTTAGTGCAGCCAATATATATATATACTCTGAATATTTCTTAATATTTTGGGTTGTCAAAATGAATAAATATATATATTTATCATTTTAAATCAATTTATATCCATGCCGAATGGAATTTAAGAGGTTTTTTTAGTAAAAAAAAACACATTAAATAAGCATTGTGTGTGTGTGTGTGTACATATATATTCACACACTTAAATGGTATATACAAAGTGTATATATTGGGGCCTGCAACGCAGAATTTTTTTCATAATCAGAATAAATGGGTAAATACCCACAACCCAAATAGGGTAGAAAACAAAAATAAGAAATAAAAAAATTTCAAAGATAAATAGTTTTCCATAAAACCCTAGGAGAGGGATACACACAAATCCTTATCATGTGTGTATCCATTCTTGATCTTGGGCATTATTCCATGGCTTCAGCTTCTTCTTGCCTTCTTCCTTAACCTACAAGTGAAACAAAGAAAATAATAGAATATGTTTAAGAAATGAATATATAAGATCTCATAACGAATTTCTAGGGTTATTTTAAATAACCTAGATCTAATGGCTTAGATAGTTTTGATCTAATGGTGTAGGATGAACCCTACATCACTTAAGTGATGGGGTATTTAAGTGGGAATGAAATAAATAAAAGGAGGTGTGTGTAATGTTAAATGGGGCCTAAGGGGTTAGCCCAAGTTGTACACCCCTTGGCTTTTGAGTGATAATCTAAATATTATTTTGCATGACTTAAAACTATGGGATGTTTAGTGTTTCTTAATTAAACAATTTTAAAAGGGATCAATGGGGCCAAGTAATAAAAAATTAATGAGCATTATTTAAAAAAAATGTTGGAGGCTAAATAAGAGAAAGAATTAAATCATAATATCGCCTAGAAAATTGAGACAAAAATATTAATCGTTATTTTATTTCTGGCTGCCATGTAATTGTTTAAAACTTTATAATCGGGATTTAATTAATGTCCTAGAGAAGGCCTTGTAACCTTTTTAAGAAAATTATTCCATAATTTTCACATTTTTCTATCAGGTTTATCGTGGTTTGAGTGGGGAAAATGTGGACGTTACACACAACAGTGGCATAGTTCAAGTACAGGTGTTTCTTCATGTTACAGGTGCTCATTGGGAGCAGGTAGAGCAGCTTAGAGGTGTGACAATGTGGTTTGGAGCCATAGGAACTCATGGAAGCATGTAATAAGATGTATCATGGCATATGAGGTATTTTTTGGTCATTTTTAGATGTTAATTGATGAGTTATTACATTATTTCAGTTGGCCCTAGTTGTTACTATGAGGATCTAGCATCCAAGCATAGGTAAATCTTAGTGACTAGAAATATTGAACCATGGAATTTACATTATGATGATTGGATATGTTAGATGGATGATTAATGATGCTCTCAAAAAAATTTAGGTGCCCATGATGAGTATTTTTCCAGTGATGTCAGTTTTTGTAAGGCAGGGTGAAAAACAATGCAAAATCAAGCTCAAAATATAACTTCATATGCTTGTTGTGAATGATGTGCTTTGCATGGGACCTTGTGGATTTAATTGGTATTACTAAGGTGGGTATAGAATATTTCACAATAATAATGAGGTTGTTTTATGCTCAGGTTTTTATGAACGAATGTTAAGAAGGTAACTAGGTCAAAAACCCTAGTTAAACCCTAGCTAGGATCAGTTGCCAGAAGAAGGTGAATTGTGACCATGTTTTGATTGATTAATAAAAATTGTTGATTTTATGTTGTATATGACTGTGATATATTTATATAAATGTAATTTTGAGGTCATGGTGATGAGTGGGCCCCACCTCAAAACAACAGTTTCTGAAGAGTTCCAGTTTGAGGATAAATTTGCCAAATGAGGTATGGACTAAATTGCCATTATGTGATTTTAGTGAGTTTTTCTAGGTTTTTATGGAGTTTTTAGACCAATTTCATGCAAGTTAATTCAATTTTTAGGCCCAAATAGGTTGACTGGTCAAACGGTAGTTTTGAGATCTCAAATAGCATAGTTCAGTGTTTTGGCCATATCTTGAGCTAAAGGTTGAATTTTGATATGATTCAAGTTGTGTTGGAAAGTATATTCAGATAAATTTCTAGTTGTATATGTATTTTCTAGGTAATTCTTCTAGTAAGAAGTATTTTTCCAGTTCGGGACAAGATATGTATTTTTTGAAGTTTGATGTTGTTTGAAACATGAGATGGATTGGGTGATGATTCCTATCACCTGGAATGTGAATATGGATGAATTGGGAATCCAATGAATCTATTTTAAGGTATTTAATGCATGTATATTTTATTTTATGAGCTAACCTTTGGAAACAATGTTTTTGGCAGGTTGATTTGGTGAAGGCAAATCTTGTTGTGGTTTGAAGAGAAAGATGTTTCATGAATTATAACATGCTTATAATTGTTCTAAAGTTTATTAAATTTATTATTAGTGGTCACATGGAATGTTTTGGTTTAGTATAAGTAATTTTATGGCATTATGAAGTTTCCAGGGTGCTGAAGGGTGAAGGAAACAACTATTTTGAGAATGGTAAAGAGAAATGGGCCCAGTAAATGAAATAATTTGATTGGTTGATGTTAATTGCGACTATGTATAAATGTTTTATGATATTTTAATAATTTTTAAGGTTTCATGGGTCATGAAAAAGTATGGTACTCATGTTAGGGAAATTTTAAGATTGTGCCCATGGGGTTTTGAGCCAGTTTTGGCACATGTAATGAGGTTTTTGGCTAGGCCGACATATATGGGTCACTTGTAGCTGTTATATTTCAAAATCAAAAGGTTTCATTGAGGTATTTATCAAACCAAATGGAGGGAAAATTTTGGGCATATGTTTAAAAAGTGTAAAGCATATAAAAACATGTTTTTGGTGCTTTTATGAACTATTTGAGTGTGTGCAAGGTGAAGCGACCTAGATGAAGTGTGATTTCAGGTTTTTGAGCATGAATTTAAGTTAAAACGAGTTTGTTATAGGTGAATAAAAATGAAAGAGGATGAGATCAAGGGTTTGATTAATTTTAGAGTGATTATGGAGCCTATTTTGTGAAGATTTGTCACCTATGGTTTGAGCGAAGAAGTGTGAGATAGAAATTGGATATCTATCAGTTGTGGAAGAAAAAAATCATATACATACACATTTTATGGTGGTTTAATGTGTGTTTGATCATCTTAGGGGTTGTAGCCTCCTTGTGGATTTGGTGCTTCACAAAATTAGGGGTTGGTGCTCCTTGTAGGGTTGGTGCTCTACTAAACTAGGGATTGGTGCTCCTTGTGGGGTTGGAGCCTCACTAAATTTGAAACATTTTAATATAATATTGTGTTTCTGTGGGATTTCTTCCCCTTGAGGTTTTCCAACTTAAATCTTGTGTTCTTATGGTGTTTTTTATTTTCATGGTTTCATGCATTGTTGATGGTTTATGGTATGCACACATTAAAAGATGATTAAGTGGTTATTGTGGCTGTTTGGATATTATAATTTGAGTTTCAGATCTGAATTTAATTTGAAATTTTATAAGGACTTATTCACCCCCCCCCCCCCCCCACAGTCCATTATGTGTCTAACATTTTGGGCCTCTTTATCTTTTGGGAATCTTGTTTTCTTATGGGTCATCTTTTTAGATGTCAATTACGAAATTCAAACAAGGGAATCATATAAATATAAATCTATGTGGCCATAATAAAGGATCAAGCTCTAAGAATTTATTATCACCACCTAAGGTTGCATCCAAAGGCATTCTAAGAGCATCAAGGAATTCATATAGCACTCACTCAAGGGAAAGGGGATTACATATTCTATATACATGCATATGAGGGGAAGTTCCTTTTTCCATCCACACATATATTTACATTGCTACATCTAGCTATCACTTGCTATGAAGTGCATCTTGCACAAGAGCTACCTAGGGAATGATTTCTTCACACACACATAAGAACTACATGGAGTCCAAGATGTAGTGCAGCGCTCGGAATAGGCCTGGAATTAGGGTTTTATACATTCAATATTTGTTAAATTAGGAATAGGCCTGGAATAACCTGACTCAACCATGAAAAACCATGAACTAGCCTTGAAAACCACATACAAAATCATAAACACCTCTAACAAACCATATGGACCATGTTAGACCTTATAACAACTTTTAACCATCTTAGGAGAGCTCAAACTATGACTAGGCCTCTTAGACAATGCTCTAGGATAACATAGCAACTCACCAATTCCTATCACTACCAATCAACCTCCATGTTTGACATCTAACTAACACCTCATGCAGACTCACATAACACCATGACATCTTTTTCCATCAATGGACTTGACATAAATGATAACACTAACACACAATGGCCAACAATATCCCCATTTGTCATTGATGGTAAACACCTTCAAAAACATTGATGGCAATGATAGGACATACACACCAACTAAACCTCTTTTCCATGTTTCTAATTCTTCTCTCCCCCTTCAACGTCTATGACAAAGACTACAATGACAACTAGACATGGATAATGACAACACATAGTGATAACAATGCAAAAACATAAATTACTTCACTCGGTGACTCCCCCTTGGACTATACTTGGTCTTCTTTGACTTCAACAACAGTAAAAAAAATCCATTAGACCTGATATGAGCCTCAACAAAGCTCCCCCTGAACTGATAGCCTCTTTTTTTTACTTCATCCACACTTCAACATCACCTATTAGACTTTTCTCATACTCAAAGCTCAATATTTGTCTCCAAACTCATCATGACTAACTTTAGGACTACAATCCCTGAATAACAACTTCAATCACGTTTTTACAAACTTATTCCATCAATAAGAGTAATTGTGATGCATGAAACTACTTCTCATCACTCCCCATGGGATTATACTATTAAAATCAAACTGAAAACTCAAAAATATGAACTCTTACTAGCTTTCATTCCTTTAAGATGACTCAATTTCTTCATTATTGTCCCTGAAATAAATTTTTAGTGTATTCAATCTCCTTTACAGGCCATTTCAAAAAAATTGAGTCATATGACTTACATTGTCATTATATATACAAATATGTTTAATACACCTAAAAATCCTTCTTAGCATCTTTCTTACCTTATTAAGATCTCAACCAATCTCCCATGTCTCAAAGGTTCTTCTCAGACCTATCTTGTCATTTTACACTTCAGTAGTACTAAGTAAACTCCGTGGATTAGCATAAGAATCATATCATGGTTCATGAGAAACTTGAATGATTCATACCTTTCTTAGATCTTAATTCTCCATTGTAGATCAAGCACACCTTGCAACCTTATCATCCTTTCTCCTTAAGTATAGAAGACACTCTAGACTTTGTAAACTAGTCAACCAACTACTTACACCATCCTGAGATAACATTTCATTGTACTCTTCCCCTTAGTGTCAAATCATGACCGTGCAAGCTCAGTAACATTTATGTTTTTCATTTGATGAGATAGTCCTAACTTCAACATCTACTATCAAGACACAACTATGAAACAGAGTACAATCCCAAGCCATCAGTCATAAGCCTTAGACCTGTAACCTTATTTTCCCTTCACTAAGGTGTGTCACATCATTTTCTTCTCTTTTTCAATCACAGTACCTAAGTGATATCAACAGACCTTAAACATGCTTTAATACCTACATCTTATTTCTAATTAATCTCTCAAGATTTATCGTCAATGCACATCAATCCTTCTTGACCCTGAAGATACTTGGCATATCTTCCTCTAACTATGCATATCAAGATCGAGGTAGAGATATACATTTTTAACACTTTATCAGTCCACTTCTTCATCATGAGAACTACATACCTTCAAGATTCATGTACAAGTATGCACAAACTTCATATCCTCTGTTATAGACTGAGAAGTATCAACATGCATCTAATTCAAGAAATAAGCTTTGAAGTATGACTTGAATGTGTACATACTTGTAGTTCAACATCAAGGTACAACCAATTCAAACTATCTTTACTTCTCCTGTGATTAACCTTGTAACAATCTAGAGGCTTTGAAAATATTGTACATACCTAAGACACTTCTTATTGCAAAGAATACTTTCTTGGACAAAGGATCCTTACAAACCTGTAACTCTTTAAACATCTTACTGAGACAATGCTACAGTTATCCAAATCAACATATCACATGCTTACATCAACTTAGAGCAATATATTATCGATGCATTCACATTCTTATACTTGTTACGTACACTCTTCAACACTTCACAAGATTATTTGTCCTTATTTCAACTCTTTAGACATGTTACCGTCACAACTTACCTAGGAAGCCCCATCACAGTCATCAAGATAGCATTCTCAGATCTATAGAGTTATGTTTCCTCATACACAGATCATGTGTAACCTATTTATACCTGACACAATATGTGAACCAACTGTTTTGATACTTTTTGTGTACAATTAGAGACTAAAACTAATAAGGGTGTAGGAGTTTTACCTGTTGTTTGGTTGAATGGTGGAATGCACATGTTTAGACTTCTGATCTTAGTTGATCGTCTGAACTCCTTTTTGGCTAGGAAGGACTACCCTATACTAAGAAATCAATACCAAAAAGATATTTAAATAGCATATGGCAGTGGACTGCCCAGCATATGCTAGATCTAGGAAGTGTGATACTCCCTAGATGGTTGTCAATCCACTATTTATAAATTAATATTAAGAAAATGAAACATGTAAATAAAAGGAATCTAGTGCTAGCATTATGATTTGGGTGCCTCAGGTCACTATCAGCGTCGACTCAATTAAATACACAAATCTATATAGGTAAAAAGATATTTGGGTCGGGTACTAGGTAGGTTAGGTAGTATGCAGGTCACAGATAGAGTCTGGTTGAGGTTGGGTAGGGTATTTTAAGTTGTTTTGGTGAAGAGGTAGGCCATTGGTCTACTCTATGTTAACAGACACAGAGACCAGTGCCGGTCGGTCTGACCGATGTCGATTGAGGCTAAACAGATGTCAGTTAAGGTTGACCAGTATCGGTCACTATAGTAGTGACAGATGTCTAGGTGGGAGGTGTTTGGGTCCCACTCTTTCTTAGAACAAAGTGCTGAGAAGGGGGTGAGGTTTTAGGTGATTGGTAGGCTTAGGTCAGCATTCTGGGGTCTTTGGAGGTGGTTTTAGGTGTGTTTAGGTAGAAGGTGGGGAGCTGGCAGATAGCAAGGTGACTGACGGTAGTCAAGCTTGACCGACTGTAGTTAGGGTTAACCGATGATGGTCACTAGTATTGGGTCAGAGTTTGTTAGTGGGGGTTAGGGTGTTCTCTGTGACTGGTCATAGGGTTGCTAAGGAGTGAAATGAGGTGAAAAAGTGTCCAGGGTGTGGGTGTGGGTTGAATAGGTGAGGTTGGAGGGGTAGGAGAGGAGTTTTGCTCTTGGAGGAGGACAATAGAGAAATAAGAACACAAATCAAGGGTGAAGGATACATGGATCCACTTACCCGTAGTCTGAGGTGTGTAGAAGAGTGAGCAGCTAGTGAAGAAGAGTGGTGGACATTGGTGAAGGCTGGTAGGTTGGTTGGATAGCTCTTGCTTGAGCTCTGTCTAGTCTCAGGTTCTTTCAATGGATGTTCTCACAAAGGTCTCTTGTGATTGCTTCCACTACATGTCCCAGCTAAGAGTTCAGATGGCTTTATTACTTCAACCAGTTTCCAATCACGAATGTGAAGGCCAGTGTTGAATCAAATGCCAATCCACAAATAACCAAAATCAAATAACCCTTTGGAAATATCTTGGCCTGGGTATTTGCAGGTGACCGATGTTGGTCCCACCTTATCGACATCGATCAGACTGTGACCGACACCGGTTATGTTGGGGAGGTTTGTTTTTTCAAAATTTGGGAATATGCCTTCCCCACTTGATTTTTGAGTGGTGGACCACATGCATCCTCCACCCTTAAAATAGGTAATAGTACAAAGAGGGTTCCTATGAGTTGGGTGGCCACTAGTAGGGCTTTCTAGAAGGGTATGGGCTAGGTATGGGCAAGGTGGGGAGTGGAATGGTGAGGTGGAGGGGCAAGTGGGGTAGTGGAATGGTGAGGTGGAGGAGCAAGTGGGGTAATGGAATGATGAGGTGGTTGGGTGAGGTGGTTGGTCCAGTGGTATGGTGAGGTGGCTTGATGAGTGGGTAAAGGGAGGAATTTAACTAATTGATATTAATTAAATCCTTGGGTGTGTGAATGGGGGTCATTGTGATGTGCGAAAGGGGGTGTGAGTGACTGAATTAGGGTTAAATCGATCACCCATATAGAATGTGGTTGTTAGGTTATTTTGGAGGAAGGTGATGAAATGTGACATGTTTTTGGTGTCTACACCAACATCAAGAGGAAGTTACCCTTGTAAACATGCATTCATCTCATATTCTTACTTAAGACACTACTACCAACCTCCTTGAGCTCACATAGAGTTATGAACATCCCTGTCACCTTATAAGTACAAACTTGACACATACCATACTGATGGACTTAACTTCTTCACATCCCAAACTTTATATTTTGACTTCATGATCTAAGATGCTAATTTTATTTCTTGAATATTCTTGAAAACATACCTTAGAGCACCTTTAAGCACTGGTCTTCTAATTTCAACCTTGCACTTAGGAGTTCTATCATGATACACATGGATTATATGACCATCATAGCATTGCATTATGCCTCACTCACATATTATCATACTCTCATCATGGATCAGACTTCAACCTTTGAGGCTTTACCTATGTAACTGACCTTCAAAATCTATTCTCAATCCTTTATGTTTTCTTTAAGTGCTTCGATAGTCTTATAGACTTAAGGCACAAGCACATTGTACCATCTTTAACCTTGTAGACCTATTTATAACACACTTCATTTCTTGATTAAGTACATGATCAATATTAGAAACTTCTTGAGGTCACTTTTACCATATGAACAAGATCCAACTCACTCATGATATGAAAATCATAGTTTTTTTGAGAGACAAGGAAGATGGCTTCATACATCTTTGAAGCTTCTAGATCTTGATGATCTTATTGGAGACCAACTCACAGCTATAAAAACACTTAATATACCTCAACATGAGTACACAAATCTTCATAAAACATTTTGCATACCTAAGAACACTGAAAAATCATTGGCACACATCTCTTTGACTGTAACTTCAAACAATTTGACTTGCTTTCACAATCTTGGCACATGAAAATGTCTTGTATACCCTTGTTCCCATCATAAAACCTTGATAATTTCATCATTTTCTTGTATCTAATCATGTATTCATTCTTCTTAAGGACTCTATCAAGGATTTGATGCCCTTCCTTGCCCCTTGAAACATTGTTCCTTATGCCTACTTAAAGACCTACTTACGGTACCAACAATACTATTAATATTATTTGAATTAAACTCATGGTACCCCTGATACCCCTAACAGTGTTTCACAATTATACACCATGAACAACTATCGAGACACATTTTATCTTGGATTAAATAACTAGGGAGCTTCATAACACTAAGGACCTCTTACATTTTGACTTAAGAATTCATCCTTGACAATACATATAGACAATGATACAGAACTTCAATATCATCACACCTAATGAGAAAACATGACACAAATCTGGGTTGTTTACATTTCTTATATCCTAGATCACTTTGAACAAGGGACCAACATCTCCTAGACACTCAGCTATATTGACCTTGAGATTACTTCAATCTTAACAGGAAATAATCATACCCTTTTGATGACACTGACATAGACTAAGACTCAACAATCTCACACCTAGAATACTCAAACTCGTAATGAAAAACTCAGTTCAAAGAACAAATTAGAATCCTCTTAGATGTAAACATGAAAAACTCATACAACTACAAGAGATAAAGACTCAAAAACACATGAAGAGATCACATCCCATACCTTATGACCCTTGAAGTGTCTTAAAGGCCTAATTTCTTCAGCTTGTCATGTACAGAAGTTTGGATGGTTGATAGAAATATATGACGTTCCTCAGACCTTTCTTCTTCAACTAAAGAAAACATTCTTCCTTGATTTTACTTGGGCTTGATGACTTTGTTTTCCATATTGATTGCATTACAACCTTATTTGAAAAACTTCATTTGACCAGGCTTCATACTGAACACCTCTAATTTTATAGTATCTTTCTTATTTTGACCTCCATGATTATATCCTTTGTCTATTCCTTTAATATCAAACCTTTCAATGAACCTATTCTAACTTTGGCATGGTATTTCTATATGACCTGATTTTTGACAATTGAAGTAAACAACATCCTTCTTTCCTTTTGGCTCATATACGCTTAGATTCCAGCCACAATCCTTGGCCTTATGACCAAACTCACAACATGAAAATCATTCACCTTTGAATATACTTTCACCATTCCTAAGAGACCTTATTTTTAAATATCTAGCTCTATGTCCAAAATTATGACAAATATAGTAATATCCATTGAAAGAAGCACCATACCTCATTGCATTAGGTTGTCTAATAGGGTTATACTTTCTTGAATCAGTTTTCTTTGTCTCCTTCATTTCTAATTGAGTGCTTGTACCATCTTCTTCACCAATATCCTTTTTTTAACCTTGAAACCTAGGATTTTTTTATCATTTAACACTCTTTGTTTCTCCAAAATCACATCAAGATCTTTAGTACTCTTTTCTAACTTCTCATACATCCTCAATCTACTAGATGCTCTTTCCAAATTAGATTCTAGGGCTTTCAATTTTTCTTCATACCTGCAACAAGTTTCTTATTTTGCTTTTAGAGCCTTATACATACTTTCCACTTTATTTTACAAACCCTTGATGGCTTCACCATGTTCTATCTCCATGCACTTGATCTGATCTTGCAATTTATGAATCAGTGACTTAGCAACCTCATACTTCATTCTTAATGTAGCCTCAACATCTGAAGACTTACCCATCACTTGTACTTCAAAAGGATCCCCTTCAAGTTTCTAAACTTGATTCTCAAGGACCTTCTTTGATACTAATTTTTGGAATCACAAGAAACTGAGAGGGGGGTGAATCAATCTATTAAAATTTATTCCATTTACAATTCATCATCCATTATCATTCATGCAACCATAAAATGAACCATGAATCATATGTGTGTTTGCTTAATCCATGAAACAACCATACACAAGAACAAAGGCAAGAGAATACACAAGAACACCAAATTTAAATGGGAAACCCTCAAGGGGAAGAAAACCCATTGAAACACTACTTATATTACATAAATCAAAGTGATTTAGTGAAGCATCAACTTCACAAGGAACACCAACCCATATTTTATTAGTGCACCAACCCTACAAGGAGAACCAACTCCTAATTTAGTGAAGCACCCACTCCACAAGGATGTTATAACCCCCTAATATGATCAAGCACTAACTCAACCATCTGAAGATGAAGATCTATGATTTTTTCTACCACAACTGATGGAGATCACAAGTTCAGCTCACACACTTTTATCAAACAATCGTTCCTTCAATTCTCTCTTTCTTCTTCTTCTTGGACTTGTCTTGGCTTCAAACCCTTAGACACATGTTCTCTATCATTCCTCAATAGGGAAAAATTTAGCAGTGAATATTCGTAATTTGGCAAATAGTAGGATTTTAGGAATTTTATTTTGGTAATGTTTACAGCCATGACAGTGCCCAAGTTTCACCCCAAAATTCCACAAACAATAATTTGTCCCATGCGAATAACTAACAAATCTTGAATCCCAATGGATATTTTTACATTGAATCACTTTTTGATCGATGGGATGGGATTTTAAAACATTCACAGATTGCCAAGAAATCTATAAAACCTTATATTGGTCCTTTGGGCTCATTCACCGACATGTATGGGAGTTTTTGTAGGAATTTGATTAAATTCACCACACACACACACACATGTAGATGTAGGTTCTAGAATTAGTAAACATTGAGATAAGTTCAAAGGTTTTTTTAATATTTTTTGATTTGTTTCTCTCTCAAGTTGCTGCTCTAAAAATCCTTATATTATATTTTTTCTCCCTTCTTTTTCTTCTTTATGTTGTTGCATGTATCTTCTATATTCTCCTTCACTATATATTTTATGTTGCTACATTTTTTCCTTCTGTTGATCTCCTGCTCTAAATATTCCCCCATTTTTCTATATTCTTCGTTGCATATATCATCCTTTGACCTGTCGTGACCAAAAACTAGACCTGAAATCTTTACCTATTTCAGTTGAATCCTGGGCATGAAGTACACTCAAGCCAATCATTATAGAAAGTGGTGGAATCATTCCACATTTCCTACATAGATAGTTGAAATGATGATTAATTCCTTGAATGAGGGGAGTGGACTTGAAACATAATACAATGTAGCATATTCCGCGTGGTTTATGTCCATCCGGGGGAGTTTATAGGGAGCGCAGCAGAATGTTGCCACGTGACTAGAGATTTTTTAGGGGGGTTTACAAGATAACGGCCACATATATATTAATGCTCGTCAATGAAGTGGTTGGGGAGAGGGAAACAAGTTTGGAATCATGCGGGAGGATTAAGATTACTAACCGCCATTAATTCTGACATGATTTGGTGAGTCGGAACTCGGTGACTGCCACTGGAGAGAAAATTTGACATAGGGTATTCTCTAAAATATTTTTAGGATATTTTCCATAATATTTCCAGCTATTTTTTATATTTTTACCATTTTCTCCGTAAGAATGAAACTAGTTATAGGGATATTCACCAAAACTACAAAACTGGTTAGAGGGATATTGGCCACGATTTCTATAATTTTTTCGGGGGGGGTTCCTTAAAATTTTCTCTATTCTATAACCTTTCACACACTTCTTCAGGTCTCAAATCATGCCTTCATATCTGATACACACTTCTAATTGGGTCACACTTTTCCCTCTAAGAGCACTGGTTCAAAATTGAACTCAAACCCTTGCTTTATACCCTTCTCAACTAAAAATCATAAAGCAAGTCAATATCCCTCCTTTAGTTTAACCAATGCATCTTTAAAACATCTCAATAAAATAAATAAAACATTCATAATGGACCCATATAGGTCAGTCATGCCCAAACACACTCAACAAGCCCAAAAAACAACTCAAAACCCCATCACCTTGATGATAAAAAACCACAAACACCATAACCATGATTTTTTACAGGTTTCAAATTCCTCATACATGTGAAATATAACATATCAAAATCATCCATGGTCATACATAATCTTTAACCAATCAAATTATTCATAAATAACTCAAGAAGGCTCATATCCTTCACAAAACAATTGTTTTCAGTACCATGTCTTCACCTTTAGACCTCAAGCACACACCAAAAAACACCAACTATGAAATTTAACCACACATTAGAATCCTTTGGACTTGTATATCACATCCATGCACATTAGAGCTCGTGAAACATCCATATGTGTAAACAACACCAACTTTCCTCTTCACCAAATTAAGCTACCATACCAAAATTCTTTAGCTTATTGCTTATGTCATATATATACTTTACCAGTTATCTATCATACGTGACTCTGAAATTAGGGTTTTAAAAATTCAACATTTGTTAAATTAGGAATAGGCTCGGAATGACCTGACTCAACCATGAAATGACCTTATTGACCACATGTAGACTCATAGACACCTATAACACACCATATGGACCATGTTAAACCTCATGGAAACCTTCAAACAACTTGGGAGAGCTCAAAATATGACTAGGCCTATTAAACCAGGCTCTAGGACAACATGAAAAGTCACCAAATCTTGTCACTACTAATCAGCTTTCATGTTTGACATCTGACTAACACCTCATGGAGACTTACATGACACCATGACACCATTTTCCATTAATGGACTTGACATCAATGACAACACTAACACACAATGGCCAACTCTCTCAATCAAGATTGTTGTGCATATGTCAAGAAATGTGTTAAGTGTTAATAACATTCCAATCTCACTCACATTCCTAGTCAGGCTCTACAACCCACTCAAGATCTATGGCCCTTCTCACAATTGGGACTTGATATCATTGGCCTCATCAACCCTTGTTCATCACAAAAACATCACTCTACTATCATAGCTACTGTGTATTTCACTAAATGGGTAAAGGTTATTCCTCTGGTCTCCACCAAATAAAAAAAAATCATCGAATTCATTTATCAACATATCATATGTAACTGCAACATCCCTCACAAACTCATCATTGATAATGGAAAACATTTCAAGAACAAGGAAGCTAATAAATTATGAGACACATTCAACATCAAACTAAGTTTTTCATCTCATTATTCTCATGAAAATTCTCATGAAAACTGTCAACCAAGCAGGTAGGAATTGGCATCTCCAAATCTCATTCTCTCTCTAGGATTATTGAACTAACATCTATACTCCTATAGGTGTTATGCCCTTTTCTTTATTCTATGGCTCCAAGGTGATCTTACCCCTTGAATTTCATATCTCATCACTCTGCATATCCCTCATAGATTTTATCTCTGACAATGATTATCATCAAGAACATCTAATATAACTTGAGTTAAAATATGAACATCGCTTAACATCTCTCAAACATCATTATTTTGATCAAGAATGCATCAAACGAGCATATAAAAAACATGTCAAATAACGTGACTTCACTATTTGTGATCTTGTCCTCAAATACAATTAAAATATCACTACTCTGGAAAGGAGTAAAAGTGGAAAGTTGTCTCCTAACTGGATCGGTCCATATGTCATCACTCACAAATATGTGTCGGGATCCTATCGCTTAGCCTCCCTTGATGGTATACCTGAAAAGTAACCTTTGAATTCCTTGCACTTGTGGAATTTCTACTGTTAACACATCAATTTTCATGACATTAGTCACATAGAAGATCTCATTCCTTCACTAACCTATCATTTTAGTATTGTAATGATTTGAAAGCATGTGGTTTACTATCATTATCTTATGATCAAAGCCTTAAATATGAGCACCATGGCTCTGTTCATTGGATCTTTCACATGGACAAGTTTCTCTTTAGCAATAATCCTGTAATCATTACGTCCATCTACATTTTATACTAACTAAAAACATGTTACAAGATACATATGTATAGTATGTGCACACATTCTTTACCCTCCTCAAAATGGTCTACTGGGCCTGCCCTCAATGTAAACATAAAAAATAAAGAATATATACAGATGTATCCTATCAATATAAATTGATCCCTTGAAGGAAAGATATTAAATCATATTGTCAAAAATATATTGATCCCTCAAAGGAAATTTACCTATCAAAATATAGATCAATCCCTCGAAGGATGGCTACTCAAAATCAAAAAAGTCAAAAAATTATAGACCACTCCCTCAAAGGATGGCTACCCATATCATTATAAAAAGGCTTCCTGCATCGATCAACCTTCAAAAAGTCAAAATATCAAAAACATCCTAGGAAGGCTTCCCCATATCGATTAGATTTCCCATCAAAAAGTAAACTTCCCGTATTGATCAATTTACATCAATAAAGTATAGTTGGGGCATGAGCCTAAGAAGACATTAAAAGGAGAACCTATTCTCTCATACAAACTACATGTATCAACCCTTCCCATGTCTTAGGAAGGTATGAAAATTGATTTCCATATGTACCCAAGATCTTACATGTGATTACTTATCATTAGTTATGTGTTAACTTTTGTTAAAATGTCGTACAAGTGCAATGCCTTCATTATACATTTTACCATCTCATATGTATCAAATCTAGTCTAAAATAAAACAATTCACATTTTATTCCCAACCATGATTAAGATAGATTTTTATATACATCAATATCATTATCTTTGAAGTCACGTCACATCACATCAACAAACAAAATCAAAATATCATACATCAAAATCCATACTCATCATATTTGATAACACAGTCAAATATATCTTGAATTATATTAAGTTCAACATGTAAACATCACATCAAACATCATAATAAACATCTATACGTATAATTATCATCACATATATACCAACATCACATTATTAAAATTAAACATTAAAATGAGTCAACAATACATGAGTTAAAATCATAATCATATATATGGGTATATTAATATACATCAGCATGAATCTTAATACTACGTGTACCAAAAATACACATCAATATAGGTTTCAAGAGATCCACATACATTAAAAATATCACATCTATGGAGTAAATTGAGCATTTGTCAACTGGATTCTCCCTCAGTCACTGCTTCCCTACTAACCGTTGGTGCCTCTATGTAGTCCCCTACTAGGACCACCTCTATCTATTTCTCATGGTGGTTGTCCCACACTCGTCGTACTACTTGAAGGTGTTTCCTATCTCCATCCCTGATATACTGTGTAGTGAGGCTCATCAAGTAGCCTCTGCCATCCTATCTCTTTGTAGTAACTCATCTCCTCACATAGTTAATAATAGTTAGCCATGCTAAGACTACCAAGTGGCGTCATCTAACCACTAGAATGAGCTCTCGTTGCCTATAGCTCAACTCCTGAAACTAAAGTACCGGTGATCCTGAGGACCTTTCGCAAAACATTTTTTTTTTCTATATCGGTCTTTGTTGGCTATAACATGTGTCAGCTCTCTCTTTATAGTGGCAAGTCACTGACTTAATCCATCATGCTCTCTGACCAAGGTATCCCTCTTGATTTTCAAGGTCATCTACTCATATAACAATGTGGTCTTCCCAACCTCTAGACACTCTATAGTACTCTCTATTTTTACCACATACTCAACCTTGCCAGAATCCTCACCTCCTCCACCTACACCAACTACCTTCTAAGGATCTTCCTCCACATGAGATCATACCCACCTATACACCCAAGAAATTTGATCTTACCACCATGCAACGTAAACCTCAATAACCCCAGCATCATCCACCTCCATAAGTACACCCTGGTCATCTATGCCCATCACACCCTCCTCATCCACTATAGCACGGAGCCCTGTGACAGTTGGAAGTAGTGTATCCATGTCATCATCATCATGCCTATAGGAAGTGGCTACCTCGGGAACATCTTAAACTAATCCAAATTTTCCCCTGATGCGACTAAATTTGATAATATCTCATTCCCCTGGTCGTCGACCCTACACCCATGTATCTTATTGGGTGGCTATGAGCTCACCCTCCTCATTTTGCCATACTTAAAATCCAATATACAGCCTCCATCTAACATCACAACCCTGAAATCCTACGAGAAGCTATTGATAATGTTTCTCACCTTTGACCATCTTTTCCTTACCCCTATCTGACCTCCATTTTAAAAATCTAGTTATCTCATCCAAAACCTCCAAGCCCCACAATGGTAAACCCTTCGGTCAAGCCACCACAATGTGTTCATAATCCTAACACTGTATTAAGAATCCCACAAGGATACTGAATCTCCTAACTACCCTCTATGACCATATCTCCCTATAGGTTTGTGCAAATAATGCAAGGGAGCATGTAAAAATAATCCTCTGCTCCATCATGTTTGCTAACACCCCTGTCACCATCCATTAAAACTGACTCCTAGCAGAATCAATAAAAACATAGCAATTGATATCAATCATCATCAAGGTCATAAGTGTTTGACCCTCTATCTTGGGCATGTACAATGCCCCATATAAAATTCCACCTTAATAAAATTCCACCTAATCCACCTCATCATCATACAACATCATCATCACCTTAAGCCTTTATGTCTCATTAATCAAATATACATGCTCCCCCTGAATAAGAAATCTCAAAATCCTATGTACATTCTATAGAGTGATGGTCATCTCCCCTGTTAGAAACCAAAAAGTCCTTGCAACGTGATCCCATCTCTCTAACAAAGTGAGGAACAAACCATGCAATATCTGTGGATATGTCTTAATGACACATCACTCCTAAACCTACATCTTTCAAGTGAGTCCAATCATCATCTGATAAGGATGCTCATACATTATCTAGAATCACTGGAATCCTATCCCATATACTCAATATGTCCCTCATCTACATCCACAACATAAAAACATCCATTACAATGTCACTTGGTTAAAATTCTATTAATTTTCAATATCAAATGAAATTAAATTTCATATTCACTTAGTTGTTAGCAATTCATTATAATCGATGGCGTTTCATCCTAATCGTAGGTGATTTTTCCAAATTACTAGCAATTACTGACATGCGCCCAAGATCCAAAAAAATTGAAAACTAAATAAAAACACATAAAAACACAAAATATTGGCCTACCTCTCCTAATGTGGGCCTCCCTGTCTCCTAAGTCCTTGTGGCTTCAATTTTTCTCTTTTTCACTAAAAATATCTTAATCAGATCCCTTAACTGTCTCAAAGCACGTGGTAAATGAAATAACCGTGGTAATTTTTATCTATTTATAGGGTACAAATTTTCCCACCCATGAATCTCCAATGATTCCTCTAGTCACTGGCAATTTACTTAAATCGCCAATGAATCACTTCAAATTATCAAAACCTAATATTTACACATCCAAGTCATTTTAAAATTCGTGATTAAGCCAGCCATCATACTCAAAATTATATATTTTAAGGCTCCATGCCCCTTACAAAATATACAAAAAATCATCAATCTAAGCCTTCCCTTATCAAGATCCACCTCATAATTTTGTAGCCTTAGCACCAGTAAGTCATATGTTTATAGGATAAGAACCCGTTGGTTCCCTTATCACTTAACTTCTTGGTTTTCTAGGCCCACCTTTTTGGCAACATCATTACAAATAGTATATCCAGGCAGGATCATCTCTCTTGCCTTTGCTTACTATGAGTCATACATCCATGGGTTACGAACCCTTTGGTTCCCCCATCATTTCACTCCATTGTAGTGTAAATCTCACCCTTAGGGAATTTTTTATTTCCATGCCTCATCTTGGGGCATCTCAAAGTGAAACACAAACATTACATAAACCTATCTCATTCAATAAAATATTTCAAACTAGTGATTATTGCACTTTGTCACAATCACCCCCAGTTTGAGGGGGAATCACCCATCCAAGCACAATTCAAACCATCTTAATTGTTTTGGTCCAGAAATTTTTCCATCACAAACCACTTGACAAAAGGGGGAAAATATAGACATCGGGTTTTGTTCTCCCTACGTGACCACCCTACATCCCAAACACACACATTAAATCATTTAATCTATCATTCTAACATAACCTAAGTCACTACCCTCACCTCATAAAATCATTTTTACTCCTGTAAATATTAGTTACTTATATTTACTTACCCTAACCTTCGTAAAACCTGCTAACCACATATAACTCATCCTACCCATTTTTATCCTAACCATCTAATCCCTTAACCACACCTAACCTCTTCTCTAACCATTTTCCCTTGTCCCCATACCTGAAACACCCGTTTTGAAAGTGGTTGAAACCACTTCTAAACAAGTTTCTCCACATTTCCCATATCACCAGTGACTCTAAAAAATTTCCAGCAATTATAAATGTAATCTTAATGCTCTTGTTTCAGGGATATTTAAATTTTCTTGTGAAACTTTGTCACTTCAGCAATCTCCAAGCCATACAAAGAATCCATGTCACTCTAGGAAGTCATACCACATCATTTTGTACAGCCATACATCTTCAAGACCCGTGTCACCTCATCATATTGTTAGTGCAGAATCACAACACCCCCGAATGGCCTTAGTGTGAGTGGGGCATTCGATGTGATTGCATAACATTGGATCATCTCTCAAGCTGTGGGACTTGCAAACCTGAGATGATCCTCCAGAGAAAGTTGGTTCTTGTTCCTAAACTACCTGCCATAAGCTACTCTAATGCAGGCAAAGCTAAACTATCCTAACCTAACCATTCCAAGGAACCATAGAGAAAGAGAGAGTGAAAGGAAGCCTACACTAAAGTGGTGATACAACAGAGAAGGAAAGGGGTGAGATACCATGTTGAGGGAGGATGAAACAGGGGAGAAAGGAAGATGGGAAGGTTAGACAGAAGTCACACAAACCCAGATCCTAATCCATAATCAAAAATCCATTAAACACGACACCCTGCACCTATAAATGTGAAATACATGCACAAGAAACAAATTTGAAAGGGAGAGGCATGGGAAAACAACAAAAAAAAGAAAAGGGTTGAAGAAACACCACAAAACATGTTTTATTGCTCTATATGGGTGCACATGCCATTACATTCTTTTCTTAGAGGCCCAAATCCACTTTTCAGGCATATGAGAAGATTTACCACTCAAATGGAGTTGGGAAACAAATTTGACAGAGTTTCCCTACTCCCAGAATGTATCTTCTTCTCCAATGAGAAGTGCTACAATATATAGAAGTTTAGAACAATGAGAAAATAGAGAGAAAGGAGGAAAATGGACCCTGTTTTGAGAACTCAACCACCCACCATTAATGCCCTACAAATCTACCTATAATCTATCAAATTTTCCTCTCCATGTCTAATTTTCTGTGTTAGAGAAGAGAGAATAGCAAATCAAATCAAATCTAGGTTGTTAAAAACCATCAGATCCCGTATTGATGACTTGAAATACGTTTTCCTATTTTTCACCCACCAAACCTCCTTATAATTAAAGTTTCAGGTTTCCATGGCATAGGCGAGGTCGAAACCTTTCCAACGGTGCCAAATTTATTGAATTTTGAGAACCAAGTCGAAAGATATGTCCATTTGAATGTTTGGGTCGGGTCTGTACAAAAAAGGTGAAACCCAGTGAGCAGAATGGGTTCACGGGCCCAAAACTCACTTTTTTCCCTTTGGCACCAAAATTACAAAATGCAAAATTTTCCCCACAGCCCCGCAATTCACTTTTGGCCAAAAAAAAACATTTTCGGGCCCGACGGTCTGTCGACACTAAAATTTTCCTCCGTAATTTCTATTTCATTAATGTATGATGTTGTTAAGTATAATTAGTAGTAGCGTCTGATAGAAGATAACGGCGCCGTCAGTATGGTGCCGCCAATAATGTGGAGTACGGTAACAGTCAAAGTACAATAGGAATGTTGTAAAAAGTAAATATTTGTCGTAAGTCGTCCGGTAATGTTAAAATGTCAAAGTTTGGGTAATTAGAGAAGTAGGGTCTACGTGATTAGGAATTAGAAATATTATATTGGTAATAAGGACAAGGAGTGAGGTCTTAAATATTTTGTGTATTTTATTTGTAAAAAGTCTAAAAATGTGGAACCCATGTAAAATGATAAGGTTTATCTTATCTTAGAAGATAAGCTTACATGTACAGATAAGAGTTAAGGTATGGAATATGATTTGTCAGAGTGGATTTCTTATCCTATCTTAGAGATAAGATGGATAAGCCTAGAAGTTCTATAAATAGAGAGGCTACCCCCCTCATTTAGCATAGAAAGAAGTAGTGAGAAATATTGTAGGAAGTGTGCGAAGGAAGCCATCAGTTTAAAGGTGTGTTGAAGAAGCCATTAAGAGGTGTAATTGTAAAGTTTCTCCCATAGTCTTGGTGAAAGGCAAGTGAAGTCAATAACACTTGAAGTACCTCATGGGTGAGATTGTAACAGTTTCATGTTAATATTATAATTTACTTTGATATTTCAGATTTGTCATCATTCCGTCTTATCGTAGTCGATGGTATTCTTGTGTTATGTTGTTGTTTTGTTTCCAAATTACATCCACCAAACTAAAGGCTGTGCATTAGTAAATAATCATAGCACGAGGAGTTCCCGGTGAAGAATTATCACAGTGCCGGATTGGTGATGACATTTTGGTTCCGTTGCCGGGACCATTCCTCGTTGGTGGATTTTCTGGAGAGATATTCCCACTTAGTCAAAAATCAATTAAATGGTAACCTTGTTTTTACTGTGCATAGTAGTTACCATGGTAAAGTCATTTTTGCCATGAATAGTAGTTACCATGGTAAAGTCATTTTTGCTGGGAATAGTATTTATTGCAGTAAAGTCACTTTTTACCGTGAATAGTATTTACCGCAGTAACTTCACTTTTTACTGTGAATAGTGTTTACCACAGTAAAGTCAGTTTTTACCGCAGTAAGTCAAGTTTTACCATAGTTTACCGTGGTCATTTCTATTTTACTGTAGAAAGGTGTAAAGTCACTTTCTAGCATAGTGATTCCAATTATTTGTACACATAAGTCTTGTTGATTGTACTTGTGAGTTGGTATTTCACGGTGGTTACTTTTGGAAATGGGAAAGATTCCTATTTTTTCAGCTCAATCTAATGAAGATGCTTCTTCTTTCATTCAAGAGTTTAAGCGATCTTGTATTTGTAATGGCCTTAGAAGAAGGGAACAATGGACTGAACTTTTTCCTACCTTTTTGGATGGTTCAGCACTTAGGTGGTTTGAAACACTAGGTGATAATGTGAAAAATTCATGGGATTTATTAACTGAAAGTTTTCTTGAAGAATTTGGTGAACAACAGAAATATGCAGATCTCATGATCGAGATCACAAAGCTATCCCAAGGAGAAAGGAGAAGATAAGGGATTATCATGCTCGTGTTCTAGAGCTAAGGAGGAAGCTCGATGCCCAGATCCGGAAGGAAGGATTAGCGGATGGGTTGATGAATGGCGTGGATAATCTCCTCTGTAAGCACTTCATTCTTAGGATGAAGCCAGAGATCAGACAACGAGTGAAGTATGACCACCCAGCTACCATTGAACAAGCAAAGGAGATTGCAAGAAGGCAAGAAGAAAGCATGGAAGAGGAGCCCAAAGAAATTGTTGCTAAAGTAGAGCCTACACCAGCACCTTTGGTCCAGAATCCACAACCACTCCCGGTGAGCACAAATATTTCTCCTAGTACATCTACTGAGTATGAAGATCTTCTCAAAAAGATGGGTCAGTTAACTATTAATCTTCTTCAAGGAAAGGAATTTAGTTCTTAGGGAGGAGATACAGGTCCAAAAAGAAATATTTCTAAAGTTGTTTGTTATGGTTGTTATAAAAAGGGTCATTATAAGTATAATTGTCCAAATAGAGCTTCTACATCTGGTAAAGGAGACAATGATAAAGGAAAAGCACCTGTGAATTCTTTTGATGTAGTAGATAAGAGCAGAAATAATGAAGTAGATGTATTTGTAACAAAAAGAAAGAAAGAAAAAGATAATCAAGATGGAAATGATCCTAAGAAGATGAAAGAAGAAACTAGTAAGAAACATAGGAGAAGAAAGTTGAGTGTGCAGGATTTTCTGATTTCACAGGGACAAGGACCATACTCCATCTTGGAAGATCTATCCAAAAGGCCTACAAATATTACATATGGTCAACTCTTGGCTATGTCTTCTGAGAAGAGGCGGGAGTTACGAGGTGGACTCAATGCTCGAAGAAGGAAGGAGGTTGAGGTCCCTGTTTTGGAGGCAGAGGCAGATCCCTATGCTCCACAAGCTGAGGTATTATGTAATGGTATTTCAATTCATGATGTCTTAGTTCATAGAGGTGGTGCAGTTAATGTAATGACCGAGTCTGTAATGAATATGTTGGGTTTAAAAATTGATCGCCCTTCAACACTTATGTTAAGGTCATTAAATAAAGGAAAAACTAAACCAGAAGGTGTAGTTTCAAATGTGGCAATATCTGTTATGGGTGTTGTATGTGTGGTAGAATTTCAGGTGATGAAAAATGGTACTGTTGCGTACCCAATGCTGCTGGGAAGACCATGGCTAAGGAGGGTTCATGCAAGAAACTACTGGAATGAAGGTTTCATGACACTTGGACATGGTAGAGAGAGGGTGAAGATAAACGTGATCCCTCGACATCATAAAGTAGAACCTATGGATTCAAGTGATGAAACTGATGATTGGACATCCTCTGATTACTCTAGTACCAATGAAGTGGACACTGAAGATGAAGAAAGTGAGGTGGATGTTTCAGTCATGGATATCCTTCCAGTCACACCAACTCATGACCCCATAAAATTACCTGAAGAAGAAGTTGATGATCGTCTCCAACAAATAAAGATTGGTGATGCTGTGATGGAGAGTGAGAAGGAATCCTACCTCCAGCTCTTTCGAAGGTACATACACCTATTCACTTTTGATTACAAGGAACTCCGTCAAGTAAGTTGGGTAGAACATTGTATTGAGCTGGTAGATGGTGCTAAGCCCATAAAGCAAATGCCATATAGAATGAATACTAATTTTTCCAAGACTGTAAAAGAAGAAATAGATAAGTTGCTTGATGCAGGATTCATATTTGTTGTGCAAAATTCAGAATGGGTTTCGCCCATTGTGATCTCAATAAAAAAGAATGGGAAGCTACACATTTGTGTTGATTACAGGAAGCTCAATAAGGTAACAAAGAAGGATCATTACCCTCTTCCATTTTCATATCAGATCTTGGACGAAGTAGCTGGACAGGAGTGTTATATTTTTGCTGATGGATATAGCGGCTACAACCAAGTTCGTATAGTAGAGAAAGATTAGCTGAAGACCACATTCACCGATCCTTGGGAAACGTTTGCTTATAGAGTTATGCCTTTTGGGTTGTGTAATGCTCCAGCAACATTCCAGCGTTTGATGAATAGGGTGTTCGAACCCTACATTGGGACCTTCATAAGAGTATTTCTGGATGATTTTTGCATCTATGGGAGCAAGTTGGACCACCTGCACCAAATGGAGACAGCATTTCATAGGTTAGATGAAGCACAAGCCTCACTAAACCCTACAAAGTGTGTCTTTGGATGTTCTAAAAGCGTTTTGTTAGGGCATGTTGTATCCAGAGATGGTATTGGTACTGATCCTGATAAAGTTTCAAAAATCAAAGATTTACCATTTCCTCTTAATAGAAGTAAGTTGAGATCATTTTTAGGCCATGTGGGTTACTATAGAAGGTTCATCAAGAATTTTTCAAAGATTGCACAGCCACTAACCCAGTTCTTGAAGAAGGATGTTACTTATGAACCAGGAAATAAGGCGCATGAAGCTTTTGGACAATTAAAGGAAGTCCTGGTGTCTTCACCTGTTTTGAAGAATCCAGATTGGAGCAAGCCATTCATTGTGTACACTGATGCCTCAGATGTAGCACTAGGAAGTACTTTAAGCCAAAAGGATGAAAATGGGAATGAACATCCAATTTACTTTGGGAGCAGACAAATGAGCAGTGCTGAGGTAAATTATACTGTAACTGAAAAAGAGGCTGTGGCTATCATTTTTGCTGTAAAGAAGTTTAGAAATTACTTGCTAGGGCAAAAATTTATAGTTGTAACAGATCATCAGGCTCTAAAATATATTGTAAATAAGCCTAACCCATCAGGGAGGATAGCAAGATGGATAATTTTGCTATAAGAGTTTGAATTTGATATTATAGATAGTCCAGGAAAGAAGCATGTCAATGTAGATGCACTCTCTCGCGCCTATGATGGTTTAGGATCATCTTGTGATGATGATGATTTCCCCGATGCAGCATTGTTATCCCTTGACACAATCCCTAGTGAATACATAGATATTTGGAATTATCTGAATGAATTCAAGTTTCCTGATGGTGCCAATGCAAAGACTAAGAGAAAGATTACTCAAGCCATTCGTCCATATTCTATTCTGCATGGAGTATTATTTCGAATAGGACCTGATGGACAGTACAAAAGGGCAGTTGGACGTGATCAAGGGAAGGAATTGCTAGAAGAATTCCACAATGGTACATGTGGAGGGCACTTTTCTGGACAACTTACAGTAAGAAGGATCTTGGATGCAGGTTATCACTGGCCCACTCTTTTTAAAGATTGTTATAATTATTGTAAGACATGTGATATTTTTCAAACACATGGTAACCGTAAGACTTCATCAGCTCCATTATGTCCTATTCTTCCCCTTGGTCCCTTTGAAAAGTGGGGAATAGACATTGTAGGTCCACTTCCAACTACATCACGCCAAAATAAGTATATTGTAGTTGCCACAGATTATTTAACCAAGTGGGTTGAAGCTAGGCCATTAAAAACAGCTTCCATGGATGAAGTGGCAAGGTTCATGTATGAACGCATTGTCACCAGATTTGGTTGCCCATTAGAAATTGTAACAGATCAAGGAAGCCACTTCATTAATGAGGTGGTATAAGCCCTAGTCAATAAGTTTTCTATTAAGCACAGGAAGGCAACAACATACAAGCCAAGCACAAATGGATAGGTGGAATGAACAAATTTTGTGTTGTGTCAAATTCTAGCAAAAGATGCAGCCTTGCAGGTACATAAATGGGATAAAAGGATTCATGCAGCATTGTGGGCATATAGGGCAACATCAAAGTCAGCAACATGATACTCCCTATTTCAGTTGGCCTAATGCATTGATCCAGTTCTTCCTATTGAGTTTGATATTCCCACTGTGAGAGTTATGAAAAATGAAAGGATGGATGAAAGTGATTCAGTAAAAGAAAGGTTGGTAAATCTTCATTTGCTGGAGGAAATGAGAGAAATAGCAAAGGATACAAGCCACAAGAAGAAAATGAAGCAGAAGGAATACTTTGATCAAAAGATCTGGTGGTCTCCATTTCATGTGAATGACTTGGTTCTAGTATATGATTCTAGATACAAAAAAAGAAGACAGAGAAAATTTCTTCCAAAATGGATGGGGCCCTACAAAATAGCAGCTGTGCATGAAAATGGTACGTACCGACTGGAGGAATTGGATGGCACTCCCATTACGAAATGGGTCAACCATGACAAGTTGAAGATTTTCCAAGTACCAGAATAGTCTACTCTGAGGACGGAGTAGAAGCTAGGAAGGGGGAAGATGTCGACACTAAAATTTTCCTCCGTAATTTCTATTTCATTAATGTATGATGTTGTTAAGTATAATTAGTAGTAGCGTCTGATAGAAGATAACGGCGCCGTCAGTACGGTGCCGCCAATAATGTGGAGTACGGTAACAGTCAAAGTACAATAGGAATGTTGTAAAAAGTAAATATTTGTCGTAAGTGGTCTGGTAATGTTAAAATGTCAAAGTTTGGGTAATTAGAGAAATAGGGTCTACGTGATTAGGAATTAGAAATATTATATTGGTAATAAGGACAAGGAGTGAGGTCTTAAATATTTTGTGTATTTTATTTGTAAAAAGTCTAAAAATGTGGAACCCATGTAAAATGATAAGGTTTATCTTATCTTAGAAGATAAGCTTACATGTACAGATAAGAGTTAAGGTATGGAATATGATTCGTCAGAGTGGATTTCTTATCCTATCTTAGAGATAAGATGGATAAGCCTAGAAGTTCTATAAATAGAGAGGCTACCCCCCTCATTTAGCATAGAAAGAAGTAGTGAGAAATATTGTAGAAAGTGTGCGAAGGAAGCCATCAGTTTAAAGGTGTGTTGAAGAAGCCATTAAGAGGTGTAATTGTAAAGTTTCTCCCATAGTCTTGGTGAAAGGCAAGTGAAGTCAATAACACTTGAAGTACCTCATGGGTGAGATTGTAACAGTTTCATGTTAATATTATAATTTACTTTGATATTTCAGATTTGTCATCATTCCGTCTTATCGTAGTCGATGGTATTCTTGTGTTATGTTGTTGTTTTGTTTCCAGATTACATCCACCAAACTAAAGGTTGTGCATTAGTAAATAATCATAGCACGAGGAGTTCCCGGTGAAGAATTATCATAGTGTCGGATTGGTGATGACAGGTCCACTTTTTCCATTTGGGAAAAAAATCTCTCCAAGAGCTGTCGACCTGCATGCAATTGAGGCTTGACACGTGGCTATTTGGGCATCAGTGGTGCGGCTCATTTTTTCACTTTACGCCTTCTTAGGGAAAAAAGTTCAAATTGCCTCCGATGACCCGCCATCCCGCTTTGACTTTTCAACATGGCCATGTGTCCTTTTGCGGGCCTTAGGCATTTTTCTTAATTTTGGCTTTAATATCCCCTGCAGACTTGCAGGCCCAAAATTCACTTGTGCCCTATTTTGCAAAAAAAACACAAAAGTTCCAAAACTCGTCGCAGACCTGGCGGCCCAAAATTCACTCGGGCAAATTTTCCTCTTCGGTCCTAACAGCCTGCATTTTCCCTTTGGGCAAAAAGTCTCAATATCTCCTGTCGCCATGCCTCTCCCCATTGGCAAAAATCCTTGAAAACTCCCGCCGGTATGCTTTTGGGCAAAAATACCTTCCAAGGCCCGTCGGCCCGTAACTTGCAAAATATAGGGAGATAGAAGGACTTCTTTATATTTTTGGAAAGGGGAAGAAATTTCCTGTCTGATGGAAATGTTTTTAGGAAACCTTAAGTGCTTAGAATATATAAAAAAGTATTGAAGCACCAAAGGAGGGAAAATGGGTGTAGTTAACCAAAAATAAGCATGAGCTTATTTTGGATAACAATTTGGAAAATCATAGGGGACATCTGCCTGCTAGATGAAAATATCAATGGCCTTGAAGCATCTATTGGGCATGGATTCTTCCTGGTAAACAAAAATCTGATCTGAACTTTGAAAATATTATCCCTGAGCCACTTGGAAAACACTGAAATTGGGGCTGATCTCTTCAAATGCCATTTTCAATGCACTGTGCAAGAGAAACAAAACACCACAACACACTATGTACAAAATTGGAAATCATACACACCCCAAGTGGGATATGCAGAGTGCTCAAAATCACTTCTTCTGCTAAAGATAAACCTACCTACTCTATTTTAACCAGAGAGAAAGAGGGATCAAACAAATCCTGCAACTGGCAGGGCGAAGTAGCTTCCTTTTCTCAAGAAGGGCAGCCATGCAAATGATTTGACACTGAATATGGCTGCTTACATGAGTGAAAAACTAACTACAGGTTGGTCCTCCACCCAAATCATCAAGGTGTCAACTGGAAACAAGACAAATACCTCTTTTAGTTGCTTTGTATTTGGATTGAAGAGTCATTACAATTGATCCTTTGTACTTTGAAATTCATCCTCATGCTCAAAAGTAAGCATGAATGGTTTTGGCTTCTCCCTTGGCTCCAATGAAGCCAAGTACCTGATTGGGAAAGGTCTGATCCTTTGAATTTTCCCATTGTTCTGATATTTGACTCTAAGAATGAAGTCTTTTGGAAGATCTTCTTGGATGGATGGTGTGAGAGAGATGATGACATCCTCTTGCCTTTTCTCTATAGTAGGTGTGACTTTTGGAAGATCAAAATCTTCCATCCTTGATTCAGAGGCATGTTGCAAAATGTAGGTTTTGTTTGCACGTTCTCTTCCATGGCAGTAAGTTCTTGTGGTTGGAGAATGAATGGTGGGGGAGAAAAGATTGTAATTTCAACTAGCTGCGTTTTATCAAAACATTATTTTGAGTCTGATAGGAAATCAAAATCTTCACTGTCCTGTTGTAGCAAGGCCTCTCCCTCTTTCATGGTGATCTTAAAACCTTCATTATTTTCACCATATGAAGCTTCATCTTCAAACATGAAGCTAGTGAGTTCGGTCTCTTCCAAAAAATCATAATTTTGGAGAGGTTGAATAGGAGAGGGGTCTGTAATTTCTTGTGCAACTAGCTCATGATTCAAGGCCTTTGAATCTATCTTGGTCACCTCCATATGCTCCTCTTTAACTAGACTTGGAGCCAATTGTTCTTCTTCCTTCTTGACTGATTTTGCATCATGGATTAGATCAGCATTCTCCTCAGACAAAGTACCATTGTGGAAACTGCATTCACAGCAAACAGATTGTTGATCTTCTCCTCCGTGTTCTTGTTCTTCTTCAGCTACAAACTCAGCCTCAGCCACTATTGTCTCTTTAACCTTGACCTCCTCTATTGGTTTGACCATCAAGGTAATCTTTGTAAACCCAAACTTGGCAACCCAATGCTTTAGATCTTCTATCATTTCTTCTCTGTTGGGTTCCTCCTCTCTTTGTTGTTCTCCTTGACAGGATTCTTGAGTCTCTTTCCCACATGGACTTAGGAAAGTAAGAGGAAGGGTGGATGATGTTTCAACCATCTTTTCTATTGTTTTTGGTGGAGAGGGAAGTGGAAATTCTTTTTTTTTTTTGAGGGAATGACTACTTGGGAGGGAAAAGGGCAGAGGAACTAAGGTGGGATGGAAGATCAAGGGATGGAGAAGAGAAATCAATAGTTGGGGCAGAAGATGGGAAGCTTGACTCTTGATCATGATGAAATGATAAATATTGAGGAAAAGGAAAAGAAAAGCTAGGAGGTGGTGGACTTACCCATTGACAAGGTTGTCTTGTGTCCAACTCATAAGCCTCAATATCCTCAATCCACTATGAAAGTTGAGGTAGCACTTCAACCATGAATTCAAGCTTCTTTTGAGGGCTGTAATGTCTTGGAAAAGCACCTCCCCATGGATAAGGTGCCCTGAAACCAATCCTGAATGCCTTCATCTATGTTGTACCCTGGACTACAATATGCTAGCATCCATTCCTTGGACCTTCTCCAGCAAACCAGCATTCTCTATGTAGCTATCACCATTGTATGTGTCCCCTTGTTCTTGATAAGTTCCATGGCCAAAATGGTTTTGACCCTGCTCATATGGGTAAGCATAATGGTTCTAGATTTGATCATAATGCTGATCTAGAGGATTTGGGAAGTGCATTGGAGGTGGACTGCATTGTTGTAGGTGTGAATTCCATGAGGGGAATGAAGTCATGATTGCACAACTTCATGAGATGGAATAAAATGAAAGATATGGAAGAAGAAAATGGATGAAAGTGAGTAGAAATTGATTGAAAATGGTCTGCAACTTAGAGAATGGGTTATTGACCAAATGGAGTCGCCAGATGTGCTTTGTATGTGCCTCTAAAGGCTAAATCTCACCAAGAACACATCAACTTGATGAAATGAAGTGAAGACTTCTTGGTCCCACTGGGCGTGCGAAAAATGTTAGTGCAGAATAACAGCACCCTTGAATGGCCTTAGTGTGAGTAGGGCATTCGATGTGATTGCATAACATTGGATCATATCTCAAGTTGTGGGACTTAGAAACCTAAGATGATCCTCCAGAGAAAGTTGGTTCTTGTTCCTAAACTACCTGCCACAAGCTACTCTAATGTAGGAAAAACTAAACTATCCTAACCTAACCATTCCAAGGAACCAGAGAGAAAGAGAGAGTGAAAGGAAGCCTACACTAAAGCGGTGATACACCAGAGAAGGAAAGGGGTGAGATACCCTGTTGAGGGAGGATGAAACAGGGGAGAAAGGAAGATGGGAAGGTCAGACAAAAGTGACACAAATCCAGATCCTAATCCATGATCAAAACTCCATGAAACAGAACACCTTGCACCTGCAAATGTGAAATACATGCATAGGAAACAAATTTGAAAGGGAGAGGCATGGGAAAACAACAAAATAATGCAAAGGGTTGAAGAAACACCACAAAACATGTTTTATTTCTCTATATGGGTGCGCAGACCATTACATTCTTTTATCAGAGGCACAAATCCGCTTGTCAGGTGTATGAGACGTTTTTCCACTCAAATGGAGTTGGGAAACAAATTTGACAGAGTTTCCCTATGCCCAGAATGTCTCTTCATCTCCAATGAGAAGTGTTACAATATATAGAAGTTTAGAATGATGAGAAAATAAAGAGAGGAGGAAAACAAACCGTGTTCTAAGAATTCAACCACCCACCATTAATGCCCTACAAATCTACCTATAGTCTATCAAATTTGCCTCTTCATGTCTAATTTGGCGTGTTGGGGAAGGGAGAATAGTGAATCAAATCAAATCTGGGTTGTTGAAACCATCAGATCCCATATTGATGGCTTGAAAGATGTTTTCCTATTTTTCACCCACCAAACCTATTTGCAATTAAAGTTTCAGATTTCCATGGCGTAGGCAAGGTCGAGACCTTTCCATCGGTGCCAAATTTGTTGAATTTTAGGCATCGAGTTGAAAAATATATCCATTTGAATGTTTGGGTCAGGTCCATACAAAAAAGGTGAAAATTAGTGAGCATAATGGGTTCGCGGGCCCGAAACTCACTTTGTGCCCTTTGGCACCAAAATTACAAAATGTAAAATTTTCCCTGCAGCCCCACAATTCACTTTTGGCAAAACAAAAACATTTTCAGGCCCTACAGTCCACTTTTTCCATTTGGGCAAAAAGTCACTCCAAGACCCACCGACCCACATGCAATTGAGGCTTAACACGTGGCTCTTTGGGCATCGACAGAGGCGTGGCTCATTTTCTCACTTTACGCCTTCTTGGGCAAAAAAATTTAAATTGCCTCCGATGATCCACCATCCCACTTTGAATTTTCAACATGGCCATGTGTCCTTTTGCGGGATTTAGGCTTTTTTCTTAATTTTGGCTTTAAGATCCCCTGTAGGCTTGCAGGCCCAAAATTCCCTTTGTGCCCTATTTTTCAAAAAAGCACAAAAGTTCCAAAACTCCCCGTAGACCCGCCAGCCCGAAATTCACTTGGGAAAATTTTCCTCTTCAGGCCCGATGGCCCATATTTTCCCTTTGGGAAAAAAATCTCAATATCTCCTGCCTCTTCGCATTGGAAAAAATCCTTAAAAACTCCCGCTAGTCCGCTTTTGGGCAAAAATACCTTCCAAGGCCCGCCGGCCCGTAACTTGCAAAATATGGGGAGTTAGAAGGAATTATTTATATTTTTGGAAAAGGGAAGAAATTTCCTATCTGATGGAAATGTTTTTAGGAAACCTTGAGTGCTTAGAATATCTAAAAAAGGATTGAAGCACCAAATGAGGGAAAATGGGTGCAGTTAACCAAAAATAAGCATGAGCTTATTTTGGAAAACACGTACATTCAACAAGACATCGTCAAGATCTCAACAAGCTCTTATAATCACTTTGCATTCTTTTTCACATCAACAGTAAGCTCTATCTATTTATTCTTATTTTTCAGTCTAGTTACACATCAAAAACAAACATCTCAGTCTCTATTTTCCATCAGTTTAGCACTTCGTCAAAACACCAACTTTTTCCCAGGAATCACCCATGATTCCCTTAATCATCAATGATTATCCCAAATCACCCACAATTGATGTCAACCTAGTTAATTTTACTAATCATTACATTTTTTCATCTTTTATTTATCAATATGTACTTAAATTTATCTATTTTTGAGATGTGTCTCCTATAGATGACTTTTCCAGGTCAATCTAATCCAATCACAAGCATTTACAATCTTTTAATCATCCACAAACTGTTCGTGTGGGAGAAATTTTCCATCCTCCATGATCTCACTTTGTGCACCATCAGATTCACACCAACCTTTGAAGATATCGAAGAACAATTTGAGATCCTTAACGAGATATGAGAAGCAACCGACAAGTATTGGTACAACTAAGCTTTGAAGACTTCGAACTCACCACATCCCTATCCATCTTGAGTTTTAGCTTCCTTTTCTTGTGCCATCTATATTATCTTTATCAAAATCCACTTAATTATATCAAAGAGTTGACATCCCTCAAGGAAGTCCCTTTGAATTCCTAGGATCATCATTTTCAAAGAAACTCATTATCCTATCTATCTAATATATTTTGTTTAGTTGTCTTCTCTTGCAAGTCTCTTCACTCAGTAAAAGGAAGATCATTTTTTCATTGTTCATTTTTCATCATCTTAACATTGCGACTGTTAGTACAGGTATCAATATACCTTTCTATTTTTGAGTTTTAGGTACTTTCTGCATTTGATAGCATTAACTGAAAACTACCTAATACAATAATTACATCTACAACTCCAGAAGGAGCATAAACTCTTCTTGTTGGGAAAAAATAAATAATTTCTGCAATGGTACAACCTGAAGACCCAAAGGTGTAACTCAAGTATGATACTCCCATAAGAACCCTCAAGAGGGTCATAAAGAGGAAGTTTTCCCAATGAGGTACTTCTATCTACATGGAAATAGAGAACATTTTAAGGATTTCTAAGAAAGCACACACGGGGGAATAAATCAAGGATGTAGACCCCTAGTTTTTTATTATATAGCCAAAACAACCTCTGAAATAATAGGGAGGTGTTATAACAAATATCCTGAAATAATATTCATGGGTACAACATACTCTACAAATATATTATACTAAATAACAATATAACTGAAACATTTACCATATGATAAATATTAAATATGTGAGAACTATAAATATATTCCTAACATTCCCCCCCTTAGTGCAAACATGGGAGAAAAACAATCACACTTCCTTCGCAGCGTATAGCCCGTGTGTGCTCATGATATTGGCTCTCCTATGGTTTTGCAAAGGCTAACCAACAACCTCGATATGAACCCATGTTCACTATAAGAACCCATATTCAAAAAAAAATGGACCCCTGTTCCAGGTATGAACCTCTGCGCATCCTCTTCAAGTATCATGATGCTCCTTGTTCATTGTCCTTTCATCTTTCCACTAATTTTTCACATCAGGAAAGTACATAGGAATCTACTCACTTTATTATGACAGGGACATACTGAATACAAAAAATAGTAGGTACACTGCAACTGAAAGAAATCATATAGAAAAAAATGCCACAATCTCATTTTTGCAGCCCCATCGCTTACGGCTGGCGAGAGGATGATGTTTATCCTCCATCCTCATGTACCTCCGACCTCCAATAACATGTTGCTAACTCAGCTGGATTTGACTTGGACATTCAATAGTTGCCACATTGTCATTATTCTTTTCTTCTCGCCCACAATGTGAAACACTTTATTTTTCAGACGTCGGGTAACTCCGAAAATGCATCCGTAAGGTAAAATATTTTTTTTTATTTTCCAACTTTTTAATTTTTTGATATTTGACGACGACTCTTGACACCACAATAAAAAAACCTAAAATCACGTATATGATCTTGGATTTCCAAGTTACAATACACATTTATTTAACTCAATAACAATAGTTGACACAATAATAATGATTTTTGGACATAAGACCTACTAATGACAATGACAACAAAATTACAAGTTAAAATGTTACAAAAAAACCTTCTTTCACTAACATGAGGACTTTTTCTAATAATGAATTTTCTTTATACCCCTCGGTATAAACGTATTATAATAAAATGGGACCTAGAAAATACAGACTTAAACATAATAAATCGACTTAACAAATGGGTCGAAGGTATTTTTAAAGACTATATTTTTCAGAAAATATGAGAGACACACAAACTAAAAAAATCTTAAATATGAGAGACAGAAACTAAACAAATATTAAATACCAAAACTGTTGATCTTTGATGAACTGCACCCTCACGACATTCAAGGAAAATGGAACATCGATGGAGGTATATTTGGATAGAATCAAATCCGTGCACGATAATCACAAGATGCTGATGATTAGGGCTTCCATAGTTGTAACCAAGGCAAAAAGACTTTCCTTTTGAAAACATGTGGAAAGAAATATAAGTTTGTTACACTGCCTAGGAGACAAGAAGATGAGATGAAGATATATTCCACGAGGAGCTTTAAACCACATGTACATATGATGATGGAAAATTATTTCTCCACATTCTAAAGTTTGCACAGAATATAATCTCAAACCCTCTGCATGGCGTTGAGTAAGAACCTGTATCCACAACTGTTGAATTAATTGAGGATTAATATCCCTCAAATGACTCAAATGGACAGGACATTGATTGAAGCCAAATCTAAAGATAACACCTATAGTTTTTTCAAGTGAATAATGGTGAAAAATGTACAAAGATTTACAAATTTGTAGATATGCAAGGAAACTAAGACCAATATTTCCTAGAACTCGGGGACTGCATATGAAATATGGGTGCACGGATTTGAGCATGGCACAAATGAACAGCAAAGGAAAAAATTGCATGGACCAATAAGAACATATCAAAGGAGTATTGGAATGATAAAGTAGATGGTCATATCGAATTGGATTTAAAATGGTCTATGCAATATAAAAGAAAAATTGACTAATCGTAGTTGTAATTTAACATAGATTGCAAAACTCTAACACACCTCAAAACTTATCCATAGTGCCTTCTTCTAAGCTCCACCAGGAACAAAAATAATGTCTCACACCTTTAATAATTGAACCCTGAGAAAACATTTTGAGATATATCTACCATGTAATACTCAAACTCATACATGAGTCATTCCTTTATGGATTCTTTCAATGATCTTGATCTTTTTTATTGAGACTACTCCTGGAACACAATGATTGAGTGTGTATGAAACTACGTATGGGGAGATCTAAGGATAAGGATGTGATAGATCTGCACGTTTCTCACATCAACAAAATTTCATTTTCAAGGGAGAATAGAAATAATACTACCCTGCATAATATTCACAAATCCATCGTATACACTAGAAAAACTATCTCAATTCGATACCAAATAAAGACACAGCAACAGGTTTACACAACAAATTATTAATTTCACCATATATTATTTCTTCTTGTTATTTAAATGTAAAATACATGGCTATTATATAGCCAAAGATATAGCCAAAACAACCTCCAAATTAATAGGGAGGTGTTACAACAAATATCTAGAAATAATATTCACAGGTACAACATACTCTACAATATACTATACTAAATAACCTTATAACTAAACATTTACCATATGATAAATATTAAATATGTGAGCACTATAAAGATATACCTAATAGACATGATCCACCAAACAAATGCCACTAGGAAAACAGTATAAGTATGAATCTTTCTTATTAGTTTGCGCTTCGTAATGACTAAAAGAGGTTATGTAGAGTCTAACACAATGAAATCCATACATACGTGGTGTTTTTTATTGGTTCACAAATCCTAGTAAAATATACCTGATAGAAAGTTCATATAATAGAAATGGTCTATAAGAACCATACATATGTGGAGTCATCTTACCGGATCAGCTTTCACACTCTGACATGGTTCTTACAAAGGAAAAAACATGTGAAAGAATGTGAAGATGTCTTATTGGCTCGCTTCTGACTATTTCTGAAAAAATCTTAGTAGAGATTGGTTATGCAAAAAGTAAAGTAGTGTGGAATATTCTTATTGGTTAACAACCAACAAGGTTATCAAAGGACTAACATTGTGAATTGTGAAGTAACTTGGATCTTTCTTATTGGATCGCTCTTTGCAATAACTGACATGACCCACCAAACAACTAACATTAGGAAAACATTATAAGTGTGAAGCTTTTTTATTGGTTTACACTTTGGGGTGACTAATAGAGGCTATGTAGATTCTGACACTATGAAATATGTACATACGTGGTGTTTTCTTATTGGTTCACACTTCGCAATGAAAAATACCTAACAGAAAGATCATATAATATAAACGATCTGTAAGAACCATACATATGTGGATCCTTCTTATTGTCTCACCTTTCACACTTTGACATGATTCTTAGAAAGGAAAACAACATGCAAAAGAACGTGAAGATGTATTATTGGCTCACTTTTGACTATTTTTGATAAAGTCTTAGTAGAGATTGGTTATGTAAAAATCAAAGTAGCTTGGAATATTTTTACTGGTTAACACCCAGCAAAGTTATCAAAGGACTGGCATTGTGGATTATGAAGTAACTTGGATATTTCTTATTGGCTTTCACTTTGGAATAAATGACAAGACCCACCAAAGAACTGACATTGGGAAATCATTATAAGCATGGAGCTTTCTTATTGGTTTATGTTTATGGGTGACTACTAGAAGTTATGTAAAGTCTGACACTATGAAATTTGTACATACGTAGTGTTTTCTTATTGGTTCACACTTTGTCATGAGACATACATGACATAAATTACATATAATTGAATTAGTCTGTAAGAACTGTACATATGTGGAGTCTTCTTACCGGATCACCTTTCACACTTTGACATGATTCTTACAAAGGAAAGCAACATGTGAATCTATCAAATCTCGCCATGTGGAATTGACATGACTTAATTTTAAAGGTGAAAAGGCTGGGAAAATCCTTGGGAATACATGATTCAAATAAGATCAAAAAATTTCATACTCAAGCACCTAATATTTGAGCTATTACAAAGATTTTAGATTCCAAATTCAAGCAATTATGAAGCAAAACAGAGTATTGTTATTTTAAGAGATTAAGAAATTGACATATATACAGTTGCTTAAGTTTTTTGAATTATATCATAAATTATAAATAAGGAAAAATATATATTATCAAAATAATGTAATAATTATTTGAATATATATTATATGAACATCTATGTCACATATCTATGAATGGAAGCTTCCAATGTATTGATGGTGGATCATCTCTATCATTTTATTGACCAATTATCTGACTTGGTTGAAAGAGAATTGGTGCAATAGATCCATCCCCATCTCCAATAGGGTCATCTCTCATATTTTTGGCATTGTTATCATCCCCTCTCTTTTTATTAATCGACTTCTATATTACCAAATCCATGTCATAGGAAATATATTCACTTTGTATCATGATGTGTAAATTCTCTAAACATTTTTCCAAATTTTTGTCAAGCTTGTTTCATAATTTTGACTTTATAAAGGTCAAGGCACTAAAAACTCTCTCATCTTGAACTAAACCCAAAATCATTGTTTGACATATCTCATCCAATGAGAAAAACTCGAACATGGTTTCTTATAAAATAGTACTTAACCCATTTTTTTCCATAGTTAGTTTATTACTCTACACTCTAAGGAATTATCCAAACATTTGAATTACTCAATCATTGTAGAGGAAAATTCATGGGATTGATCAATAAAATTTTCCTTGCTTAAAATACCTAAAATATTCATTCCATTGATATTAACAAGCTTACAAAAATGTTGAATCAATGTAGTCAATCTCTTGTGGTAGTCTTCCTATAAATATCTTTCATTTTGGACATTATTCCAATAGGTGTGATTTACTAAATCCATTGCTTTAATTAAAGCATCCCTACTAAAATGTTCCCTTATTTATTCTTGTAGGGAAACTATAATTTCCATTAATCTTACCCTTCATAATGATACAATTTTATCAAAGAGAATCCATGTGACATCTACCTTCTCAACCTTATTGGCTACTATTTGAAACAGGTGCATTGGTATCTCATATACACGTACAGAAGCACATACTTATTCAAACATGTTCAACCTCATAAAGATACTTAGATTTCCAATATTTATCAAATTATTCCAACCATTAAACTTCGGACCCGAAAAATTAGTCTCGTTGATAAAAAATTATTCGATTACCAGATAAACATGTTTCCTCAAACTAGAAAAATCAGCTATGTATAGTTATTTCTTGGGATTGTTTAATTAAATGATCCAATTCATCCAACATAGGAAGGAGACCACACAACATCAGCAATGTCTCTAAATCAGTCAAATGATGTATCAAATCTTGAGCATTGTCCACTTCCTTGTGATTCTGCCACATTACTCCCAATAAGGATTGATACTTTTCATACACCCTACAAATCAGTTGATATAATGAGATACACCTAGTGTTGACATATTTTAATAGGTTATGCCCATTTTTCAGTCCTTCTACAAAGATTTGTAATTTCATGAACCTTTTAGGACTACGATAGAAATAAGCATGCACCTCTCGAACAAGTTATTCAACTTTTGCTACAGGTTTAAATTTTGTTAACTATTTTGTATGCTAGATTAATTCTATGAGCCATACAATGAATGGAAATCATATATGGGAAATGATATGTTTGGATTCTTATACATATACCATAATTATGACCTTGTATTGCAGATGCCCCATCTACCCCAACACATACCAGCTTTGTTGCAATTATAGAATCACCCATGCCATTGATCTCCTTCAAACTTCTTATCACCAATTCACAAAGGTTTTTAGCATTGGAGAGCTCTCTTATCTTGTGAATAAAAGGTAAGTGAGGTAGTCTCACATGATTCTCAAAAATATAAACATGTAAATAGACCCAACCAATATTATCTATTGTTGTAACCTCATAAATAGACAAAGACACATATCGTGCAGACTTAAGTTTCTCTTTCAAGTTTTATTTCTCAACCATAGCTATGCAATTTTCCCAATCCCAACCACTACTTTTAGACCAGTGAGAATAGGGAAAGTTTGGGACACCAAGAAAAAAATAGCATCTTATTTTGTTCAAGAAAATTTGTTATAGGATGTGTAAACACCTATTTTCGGTATAGCCCCGCCTCCCCCCCCGCCCCCGACATCTTATATTCACACAATAAAATCCTATCTATTTGTTCATATTATTTGATTGATTATCAATGGGCTCCATATGGACCCATTTGATAATTCAATTTTTGGAATCATCCCCCATCTCTCACAAATTATTTAATTCATAATGCATATCTCTGACACCTTCTTTTTAAAATGAAATCTTTATCTCAACCCCCATTCAAATCATGTCCCCCACTTTGCCTAATAAGTCAAATATGGGACCCACATGATCACATCACATCCCTAACTTAGGTTACTTTACTACACCCTGGGTATCATCTAACCTGCAGTTTAGTCTCATATCTAAGCTATAAATATGGGGTTTTCCCCCATATTTGAGAAAGAGAGATTTTAAAGAGACAAAAAAACCAGAGGTGGAAAGACTTAGCTAAAGAGAGTTAGGACTAAGGGTGTGCGAAATCTTTGCCCTTGTTGAAGCTTTGAAGGAGAAAATTCTAACAATGTCTCTTATCTTGCCATCTTGATGCCCAATTCATTTCCATAGCAAGACATAAGCTAAGTATTCTTGTTATTCCATTTACTTGTCATTTTTACTACTGTTCACGATCTAATTATCTTGTCTGACACGGGGGTTGACATCCTCCAAGGGAGTTGAAATCCTCTTGGAACCGGCACTATCTGGGAAACCCCCGCATATTGTGTTCTAATCTTATCTGGTTTAGTTTTGCAGATCTAGCTTCTTGATATCATGCATCTTCTTTCTTTGCACCCGTATCATCCATCTCCATCTCCAAGGTACTAAGCCCTTGTATACTCGACATGGTCTCGTGTTTCTTGATTACTCGTACACTCACCTGGACAGGAAGCTGGAAACACAGATCAACATTTGGCACGCCCGGTGGGACCAGATCCTAGATTTGGTCATTTTATTTGTTATTTTTCTTAACTTGCTTGTTTGCAATATCTTAGTATTTGTTGATTCCAGTTCGGTACGGTCAATTGTTTAGGTCATCTTGAAGGTAAGTGCTCTTCTTGTGTTCAACTGGCTTGGTATTTAGTTTCAAGTTCATTTTTATTCGCATGGGAAAAAAATACAGAAAATAATCATATTCTTGGCTTGATATAGATCTCATTTTTCGCAATTATAAGAATCTATAATCTTTGTAATAATCCATATTCATTTGATTAAAAAAAATCATCATAGTTTTGTTCTTGTTTACGTGTACTATAGAATCCATTTTTTAATATTTAATTAAATAAATGATTAAAAAATTAAAATATAATATTTATTGTTATTATACTTTATATTATATATCTATATATATATATATATTCATTTATTTTAGCCTCGGCTTACCTACCCATCTAATTTCCAATTCCCATCCCTCCCCACTCAACTCAGCCACTCAGCTTATCTCCTGCAATCTCCCTTCCCCACACCTACGCTGCACTGTAATCGCACACCCCACCAACTTTCCTCTTCCCATCCATCTCCCGTCCACATCTCCTTCCACCTACTCCATCTCCTACCCCCTTATCTCCCTTCTCTCCTCCTCAATCTCACCCACTCCTCCCCATGTCCTCCACTCACCAACTTTCTCTCTGCCCCAAGCCACTTACTACCTCATCTCCATCTCCCTCTCCACCTACTCCCACCTCCACCCACCCAGACTCACTTGTTGACTCCCCACCCTCCTCCACTCCATCCTTCAATCTCTCTCCCACTTCTCCCATCCTTGTTGCCCCCTCTCCTACTCCTTCCTCCCATTCCCGCAAGAAGCCTCAGCCCTCCACCCAACTCCATTCCTCCCTACCACTCCCCTCGGCTTCAATTCTCCACTGACCTCCATCTCCTTTCCTTCCTCTCATCTCCTCTGCCCCGTCTCCTTTCTCCCCTCCCGAGCTCCATCCCTACTTGTCCCGTCTCCCTTCTCTCTCTCGCGCCTACCACTCCTCCCATGTCCCTTCTCCCCATCTCCCCTCTACTGACGCTATTGTCCCCTTCTCTCCCTTCTTGCTCAGTCATCCCACTCCACATTCAATGCAGCCATTCCACACGGCATCCAAATATCCTTCCCTCGATACGCGTAACACCCATAGAAAAAAGATAGGAAAAGTACACAACGCGGTGATAATCTACGTATTTTTTGTTAATGTTTTGTGAAGAGTCTGCTGACTTAGAAATATAAATCGTAGCTAACAAAAAGAACAACTATGCCATAGCAAACTTTGTAGAAGTAGTCGGATTATAAATTGGCATGATTTCAATGCTTGAAACATCTAGCTCCGTTTCATCTTCATGCAAGCTTTGAGGGAAGACTATGCAACCTTGTTATCGCAATTTATAATAGTTATCTTTAAAACAAGTTTATAATAGTTTGTTTTATACAAACTGATCATAGCATCATACCTAATTATAAACATATACAGAAGTTTAGATCACTATTGGTTCTCATTATGTCATTATCCATGGGAAGAGCCACGTTTATGTGCAACATAACTAACATGTTTCAATCTACTCGTCCTAGATCCAACTCTTGACTTTGTTGTTCCTACAAGCACACATTAGATTTGGTTTGTTTTTCCATCAAATGATCCATCATCTTTATAAATTGATCAGTCTTTTGGAAACACTCTTCCCCACATAGAATGACCCCACTTGCGCTGGTGGGAAGTCAATTTGTTGGTCCCACATATGTGGGTGAGTACAGTTGAGACACTTTTTTTTTTTGCATGATTGAGCATCCCTCATCTTGAGTCGATTGTGAATCGCTTAATCTATTCCAAATTCTTTTTCGTTAGATCCATTTCATAGTTTCTTGCATAGTTTTATTATTTTATTATTATTATTATTATTATTATTATTGCGGATAGTTTATAATATAGCATTTAATCACTTATTTCGCTTTGTGTTTTAATATTTATTTAATTCATAGTTTCTTTAATCATTTATTTTAATAAGAAAACCAGTCTTTACTTTATAAGCTATTAATAAAACTATAGTTTATAGTTTATAGCATTTAATCATTTATAGTTTATTAATAGCTTTTGTAGCTTATTTCCTTTCATTGTATATGAACAACGATCTATAACTTTTTTTAATTAGTTTCATTATTATTATCTTGCTTCTTTTTGATGAAGTAACTTTTGATAACATCTATATCTTCTTTTTAATCATATCAACTGATTATATTTGTCTTATTTTCTAGGTGAAATTAAAAAATTCACGATCATCCAACAACGTCATCAGATATCACTCGCTTTGAAAAAAAAAGAAACTTATTACTCCTCATCTGCAATTCTAAACGGTGCCATTTTAGGGTACCCGGGCATTTCAGGTCACTGACGATGCTTCTAAATACATCACTATCAAACGTACAATCAAATAACTAGGAAAAGTGTTCTCCAGGTATTTCTCATTTTTCTCTATTTTCTCTTTTCTGCATCAAAATTTCCCTTTCCTGAGTGTTTTTATACATTGAACATCACATTTCATTTTGGTCTAAAACGAACCTTCTGCATCCTGTCTGATCACATAGCTTAAGTAAAAGGATTTAACTCTTTGCATTTCACTTATCACACACTACCTGAGACTGCACAAACATAATTAACACATCCAAACATTCCTCTCACCTGGTTAACTATTTGGGACTTAAACACCCAACAGGAAACCATCTCAAACATCTCCCAAATCCATAACTTCCTGAAACCAGCTTTAGACTCCTTTAGGCACCTTAATTACCTACTTTTCTTTTCTATTCACATCCTCTAAATTAATCATGAGGCTAAAAAAATTCTGCTTGATTTTTTTGTCAACAACATACATAAACATATGTTTCTTTACTTCACACCTATTGTCGCTCTCTCCCAAATCGAGACAAAACAACAATCTTCTCTATCCAATGATATTACTTCCTCTGATGATCTCACTCAACAGGATTCTAAACTCAAAACCACGTCACCAGTCACTCAATCTCCAATCTCCATGGTCTCACCTCATGAGAACCATGTCATACAAAATTCTCCCCACCTTGACACCAACCCTCATATCCCTCATCAAGCCAATCTTCCTAAACCAACCATACCACCATCTCCTACTCCTCTAGATACATCAAATCTCCTCCTAACCCCATATATGAATTCTTACTCCAAAAATCTCCTATAATCTCTAAATCCTCCCAATCTCCTCAATTGGTGGATCGCATTCCACCCACATCCCTTTTTGTCAATTCTATTTCATCCGCTACTAGTATGCCCATCAAACAATCTCAGCCTTTGAATACCTACATTCCTACCCATCCTATACTCCAACAGTCTCAACCCCTTAACACTCATATCCCTACTTATCATCTACCACAACAACCTACCTAGCTTCAACGAACACACCATATTCCTATTATTCAAAGTCAACCTATGCAACAATCTCAACCCATGACACATGTTCATCCTTACCAAACAACTCCCCAAACACCCACATATCCACATATTAATCAAATGTCTTATCAAACCATTCCGCAAACATCCTATCCACAAACTTATCAACCACTTTATCAGATGCTTCACCAAACACCCACACACCCACAAACACATTATTCACCTTATCAAACTACTTTTCAAACCACACATCCGATCCAATCTCAACCTTACAATACCTCGACTAATTCAATTCATGCCTTAATGAATCAGTTAGCCAGTTTAGAAACCCTTACCGTACCACCCAAGAACACCTTATCCTATGAACAAATCTGTAATGAACTGATTCATCCATCGGTTCCAATTAAACCCTATCCTCCTCATTGGAAACTTCCTACATTTAATAAGTTCAATAATAAAGAAGATCCCCAACAACATCTCCTCGCATTTAAACATGCATGTTGTCTTATTATGCATGATCATGATTTACTTCTTCGCACTTTCCCCATGTCTTTGTCTGGTCCCACGCTGGACTGGTACCACAGTATCCCACGACATTCCATATTCTCTTTCACTCAACTTGCACAAGTTGTTCTTAGAACACTTTTCTATCAATATCACATGCAAGACCACTATCGTTGATCTATATACCATTCGACAGTATGAAAACGAGCCCATCACCAACTTCGTCGCATGGTGGCATGCTGTTATAAACCAACTATCCTTCACTATCCCGCAAACCGAACTCATCGATTTATTCTCGCATTCGTGTGCCAAACATATATCATCCACTTTGCAGATCCAATCATTCCGAACCTTTGATGAAGCTTTCACAATGGCTCGCAAGCTTGAAACCCATGCCATTGAGCAGGGTCATCTTAAATTAAGTTCAACTAAATCAAAAATTGAATCCACTAAACCATTCACACATAATGATGAGTTCAACGCTGCAGCCAACACTATGGTCACTGAACCCTCATCCCCATCTACACCAAGCACATGGTCTCAAAAATGATCTCCTCAATCAACATCCAACTACACTCCTTTAGGAGAATCATATAGTTTTATATTTGATAAGTTGATAAGTGTAAACTCCATCCAACTGCCTCCCATATGACACGTAGACAACTCACAAGCCAAGCCTATTTGGTATCACGAGGCCCACTTTTGTAAATATCATCGATTCAAAGGTCACGACATTGAGAGATATCATTCCTTCAAAGATCGTGTCCAACAACTTGTAAATCAAGGGGATATCCAAATTGATACCTCCACTGCACAGACTAATCAACCACCAACAAATCACGTCACCCCCTTTACATCTCAACTATCAAACGCTTGTATGGTTGACACTGTCAATCAAGATCCCATCTTGTCACCAACTCCACATGTTCCCATAGTGGACATTATTCACACCTCTTATTTAGAACCTGTCACACCTACATCAACTTTCACTACTTGTACCCTGAACCTGTACCTTCTCCTATCCTTGCCACATCCACATCAAATTCAACTATATCATCCATTTCTGCCACTTCAAATACACCCCAATCTACCACATTAGATTCATCCTTAGCACCCCATTTCAGCCCCACTTGTATCCACACATATCCCTATGTCTCTCACACCTATTCATTCACCAACATCTACTTCAAACTCACATGTTACTACATCTACATTACTCACAACCATCCCAACTAAACTCATTCTACTACGTGCACCCTTGCAACCCCATCTTCAACATCAATCCCTTTAGCAAACATATCATTCTTACCCCTCGAAACATTTATGAAACAACCAGTCCCTTCTACTTCTACGCCCAAAAATGCTCCTGCATTTGTTGCATTACCCATACCTATAAGGTCTACTTCATCGGTTAACACATCACTCACATCTCCACTTATTCCAAAAGTGCCTACATCTTTATCTCTCCCAACGACCCCTATACCGATCATATCAAAAAGTCCACCTATCTCTACCTTGACAACCTTGCCCATGGCCACAACACCCAGTCTACCCCAATACTGTTTACCTAATCCTCCTATCACGTCAACCCAATCCTCTTGATCTGCAACCCTATCAAATATACCCCTTGAATCACCTACTGTACCAACACCTCTACCTATATAAAATAAATTTATTTTACCTTCTCCCTATAAAAAATCAACTCTTCCCATGCCAAAATCGAAACAATCCATGTCTCATATAAATATCATTAATCACATCATACAAACACCTATCTCTTCATTAACATCTTTGTCTTGTTTTAGAACAGTTTCTCCATTAATAACCACACCACCGCTATTAGATCCTCTGGTTGAAATTATTATCATCCCTACTAGAGGTAAATATTCTTGGTCAAAGTCTAAGGCTCAGGGCAAACATCCCCAACAGTCCCCTACGCCTCCTTCGGAAACATTCAGGTTTTCCCTCTTCTCAACAATCTAATGCCACAACATTCATGTCAGGATCAGTTTCTCCATCTATGACATCTTTCAATAATCAATCCACATCCAAACAATATCATCCTCCAAACAAATTTGTTTTGTCCTCCAAAACAAGAAATTGACACATCAAATATACATCTACGTTTTCTCCTAACTCCAACTTGAGACATCCTATCAAAATCCATAAGAGTTACCTTCCCCATGAAACTTTCAATAGGGGTCTTACGCAAATATATTTCAACATTTAACTAGAACATCTACCATCAAAATTCCTCCTATTAAATCCTTTAATCCCTATGGTCCCAAGCTATCATGGTTCAATCCTACTTGCAGTTGTGCCTATCATCGTACCCAGGGCTATGACATCGAACATTGTAAGGCATTTCGGTAAATCATCCACAACCTTATTGCGAAAGATGATTTTCTCATTCAGGGGAAAGTTCCTTCTCCATCTACCTTGAATCCAATCCATATCCCATCTATCAAATCCCCCATAATCCCTCCATCCACATCATCCCTTAATATCCATCCAGCCCATGTCATTCCTTCTAAGGAATGTCCACCATTGTTCATCAATGTCGCTTATCTTACTAAGCATACTTGTGGCCTCCAATCATTTACCCCATCCAAATCTTAAAAAAATCTCATATAAGCTCTTTCGACATCCTTTACCTCCTTCACATTTAACTCATAGGGAAAACAACCTTCCCTCACCCTTGAACATTTCATCTATACAAACCCCTTTGTTACTAGGATACTTTGCTCTTTGACATTTTTTTATCTAACTTATTCACATCCATTCAATCTAAATTAATTATATCCAAATTCTCATCTCATTCTAATTCCTCCTTTGAGGTCATATTTGTTCTTTTATGTTTGTGCTCCTTTTGGGAGTATCATCTTTTTCATTGAAGCCCTCCTTTAAGGCCATGTTTTTCTCTCCATTAAGGGACCTTTTTCTACATTTGTGTCTCTTATGGGGTACCATCTATTTTGAATTCCACCATTTTGGCTATATTTGTGTCTCCTTCGGGACATTGTTTATTTCGTAAGCCCTCCTTTGAGGCCATATTTGTTATTTTTATGCTCCTTTTGGGAGTATCATCTTTTTCATTGAAGCCCTCCATTGAGGCCGTACTTGTCTTTCTATTGAGGGACCCTTTTCTCTAAGTCCACCTTTGTGGCTATATTTATGTCTCTTCTGGTGCACCATCTATTTCAAAGCCCACCATTGTGGCTATATGTGTGTCTCTTTTTGGGACATCATTTATTTCGTCAAGCTCTCCTTTGAGGCCATTATTGTCCTTCTATATTTGTGTCTTTCTTGGGGCACCATTTAGTTTCATCTAAATCCACCATTGTAGTCATATGTTAGTTTTATTTCCTACTTGGCTATCATCTCATCTTATTGACAACTACACTGTCTTCTCTTTCATGGTGGTAAACTAGAGATAAAATCTCTTAATGCATTGCACTTGTGACCAATCTACTGTTAGCATATCTACCAATGAGAAATTAGTTACATCCTTAGATTGTTATGCCATCTTTATCCCCTTCCATTTATCACTATAATAATCTGACTTATGCGGTCCGCCTTTACTACTTTGATGTGATCTCGTAACCATTACATCCATTACCTTCCCTTTCTCCTATTGCAGCCATGCGAAGGGTCTAGGGTGTCTCTTATACATTTCTTATCCCTTCTTAAGTGGTTTACCTAGCTATTCCGAGGTATACCCCATGTGCAGATCAAATTCATGTATGTAAAAGGAAAAATCAAAGTTATAAAAAATAGAATAATCCCTCGATGGATAGCTCTTAATGCAAATAATTAAAAAAAGTATATAAATCAAAATTCAAGAAAAATCAAAAGAAATAGACCAATCCCTTGAAGGACGACTATCATATTATTCTTTTCCATCCATATTATGTATAAAGTATACCATACCCTCGAAGGATGTCTACTCTGTTATTATGGCATCTGGAAGGTTTTCCACATTGAACAACCTTCCTTTTATCAACATTTTCTAAAAGCTTCCCACATTGATCAGCTTTCTACTATTGTTCTTTCCCTTTTCCAGAGCTGGGGCATAAACTTAAGGAACACCACCTTTGGAGATCCCTCTTCCCGTGTACAAGTCACATCTTCGATCCCTCTGTCATGTCAACATTAGGATTATAAGCGTCTTTCATCCAGATCTCCCTCATGATCTTTTGGTATAACTAAATATCATTGGTTATGTATTAACACCTGCTATTGGATACAAGTGTAATGTCTTGAGTGGTAACTTTTTTTGTTTATCTCCAATCCAGTTCGAAACATAGTTTCCCTGTATACCCTTGCTACAACTATGTTCCGTTCATCTCATCCAAGTAATTTTTTATAAAAATCACATCGAACTTCACACTGTGAATTCTATATCTATCTGTCATTTCCATGAATGTGTTTGCAAACACACTTTTCAGTTTGTGAATTCTATTTGGTCACCATTGCAGTTTGCGAATTCTACTTGAGGGTCCTTCTCAAAGTAAGTTCATTACCCTGCAACTCCTTATCTCTCAACATGTTCAACACCATATTTGATCCATTTCTCCTTGCTCTCCATGCCCACTCATCACCATTTGTCTCCACATCATCCTTCTCACCTTTTTGTCCCCTTGCACGACATCAAATATCTTACTCGTCTTTCCTCTTGAGTTTCTCTTTTACTCTTCCGCTTTCAGTTTAACAATCTTGCTTAACCATCCATATAGCAGAAGAACCTTAGTTAAGGTATATCTTCTTCCTTGGATCCTCCCACTGTAGAATCTTCTCCACCATTTCCTTTTTCAACAGACGACAATCACCACCACAAACGTATTTCAACTCCTCCTTTTCTGTTTAACACTCTTGCATCATCACTACCACCACGTGGGCATCCCAGTTAAGGATTGCCCTTACACTCTCCATCTACTTTGCATATGTTCCTCCATCCACTTATGTCACACTCCTATGTTTCCTTGTTATCACTTTAATATCACCCCCTTTCATCTCTTGTTCCATTTTGGTATACACTACTCAGTATTTTCATCATTATTCTTCTTCTTCAGTTCGACGATCCTACTTAACCATCTCTATCGCAAGGAAATCTTACTTAAGAGTTTCTCTTAAGAATGGTTGGTCATCTGATCCTTAAATCTCCCATCATGTCTTCCTCATCTTTTGTCTCCCACCTCTCATCATACTCATCCATTCTAACCAACCCTTCCACACCTGCATCCAATACAATGTTGTCTTTCTCTTTCCATATTGTCATTGCCGGTTTGGTGATCTTAATTAAATCCTCCTGCGGCATGGTGATCTTACTTAAGATTCCCTCTTAAGCATGATTTGTCATCCTGCACTCCCCCACTACCCCACATTCTCTCCATCTACATTAACTCGGCATTCCCCATCGTCACATCCTCTCACCTCCTCTTTCATTCTCGCAAACACCACTTACTACTAGTCTCTTTTTCATCTCCATCATTTGTCACTGGGTTATCTTACTTAACCGTTGCTTATTCATTCATTTCATGTCTTGTTTCTTTATTTTTCTCTCATTCATTATCATCCACTGCATCCTCTCCTCACCTTCATCTTCCTACACATCATTATCCCTACTTTCTTTACTCTTTCAACTCTGTCTTCTAGAGTTCTCCCACATATCTATCCCCATACTTACATGTCATTGTCATTGATCTTATCCTAACATTCTTTCATCATAATCTTTTGTTTCTACGCTAGTAATTATCGGTGCAATTCTCCTAAAAATCACTCATCCCCATTCCGCACAACCTGAATCCTTTTCTTTGACCTCCTCCATTCTATCTTCATTCCTTCCTTTGTGTCCTCTGATCATTATCAGAGGACTTCTCCTAACATCCCTTCATCAGCGTTCCCCCTCTCATTCTTCATTTACTTTCTCCCTTGTCTTATCTTTTTTTTCATCTTTTCCTACTGATCATTATCAATGGATTTCTCCTAACATCCATTCACTGGCATTACCTCTCCTATCCCATCCTTTCTTTTTCCTCGCCACCTCTCCATCTTCCATTCTTCCCTGCCAATTTCTTCACTGTCTTCATCATACACCTCTCTATTTTCTCGTCATTGGCATATCCTCATCTTATACATCTTTGTTTCTTTTCCAATCGATGTCATTCCTTCCCTCAATTTTCTCTTTACGTTCCTTATGCTTCTCACTCTTTACCAAATATCTTCATTCTTGGTTCCCTTCCATCTATATAATTTTCTTCATTGTCTTCTCCTCCTTTCTGATCTTTGTCTTATTTTACTTCATCTACATCATCATTTTCCCCATTTTACCTCACACTTCCTCCTTACATCCCCATCAAAAACCTGACTCTTCAGCATTATCCCATTTCCTTTAGCATCTCATCATCCACATGCATTTTCATGCGGTCAATTCCATATTCTTTGCCTTGGATTTCCTCACTATGATTTGTTTCCTTCAATTTTCTTTTCTCTATCATCTCTTTCGTTTTCCATTACCTCTCTATTTTCCTCTACTCCAACCTTCATCACATATTTCGTTTTAAATAACTCTCTCCGTTTTTCATGATTTCATCCTCTGCTATGTTATTTTCTTGTCTTCTCTTTATTTGTCCTTTTTCATAATCCTTCTTTGTTATCTTCTTCCTCTCCTTTCACTCTTTATTAATAGTACATTTTGTTTAGAAGTACAGAGAATCAATACAACACAAATCATCCTTTCTTTAATCGACCCGATAGTTTGCTCAAATTCTTGCAAATTAGAAGGAAAAACAACATATATATATACATGGTCAAGTCACAAAGTACTGGCATGGAGTATACAATTCCCCAACTATTTGTTTAGTTATGAAGAAACAAAATATAAATTGTCATAGTTTAATGATACCTCGCTCAATATTAACAAAGTTGATGAACTCAAACAGCCTTAAGAATAATAAACATGCTCTTCACTTTACTGCAGTATTTTTTTCTAATTTCCCACATTACTAAGTCGCAACAAGTGATCGAAACCAACTACAAAATTTATCTAACTTACTCATTCCCCTCCTCTTAACCCAGAATGTCAATGCAATTAATTGAATGCTCATATTTATCAAAAATAAGATGATAGAAATTACTCCCTTCCCTTTCTCCAACTAAGTATGATTAACAAGTCATTAAAAATTAAGTCGACACTTATCAACTTATTAAGGTTAAGGACGAGCAATTACAAATCTCAACTTCTTTCCATTGTATACTCATTTATTCATATTTTTATACATATAAGGCTAAGTACAATTGTTATAGTTATCTACTTTTTTTATTAGTGGTAAATAATTTTTGAAAGGGACTATACCCTTGTACAAGAAGGCTCAGAAAGCCATATTTAAACAATTAAGGCCCAACAACAGAAAACACTCTGCTCAGAGAAGTACCCAAAACTAGTAGCACATTAGCAAAAAAATAGCTGATGTACAACAAACAAACAATTATTGTCTGGCAAAGAAAATTGAAGCAACACAGAGCAGCCGAACAGCACTGGGAAAACTAACTAGGAAGAGAAGTGGTATTCTTGGAAATAATTGTTTTCTTTTTACGCACTGTTATCCAACCTATCGAAGCCCTCCGCAATTAGAGGGTAAAATAAAGGGGGCGTATTTTCTTTATTCTCCATGTTTCCAACTGGGACAGCAATATTGTTATCTTGAGTTAAATCTTTTACATTTTCCTTTCTGTCACCGACAGAATGAGATTCTTTGGCATTTTGTTTGCTATCAGCAACTAGAATTTCTGAAAGAGACGTTTTCAGAATAGACTCGGATTCATCTTTCAGTATCTGCACTTGAGTCTAGATCCTCTTTGACTTTTAAAACTAGATGTTTCGATAGGGTGTCTCTTTCCACCAGTTGTGTCTCTCATGTTGGCACTTTGTTATCCCACAATTAGTAGAGGTGTGGCCTAAACAGAAACACCTCCTACACCTAAATGGTAGGCCTTCATAATCTAAAGGTTATGACCAAGTTTTGTTTTTCACTCTAAGATCAATGGTAGCATGAAGGTTTTTAGTGGTATCAAGTTCCCACCAAGATCTAGGCATAAGTACTATGGGTATAATCAGAGGTTTGAGAATCTATATAAAGAGTAGTTCCCAAGGTGTTGCCAATAAAAACAAGATATTCGTGGCTCCAAAATTGGAGAGGTAAATGGGGCAACCTAATCCATACAATTTTGCATGAAAATGATTTAGTGAGCGAGTTAAAAGAGGGTAACCATGGTTTCATCATCAAGTATCTAAACTTGACCCAAAGCTTGGATACGATGGTGTTATTATCAACTATTGAAGAAAAAGCAACAACGAAAATACATTTAGTACACGAGTACAAATCTAAAATTACAGCTAGCTATCAAGAGTCTAATGTTTGGAGATCCAATCATGAAATGTAGGAAGGTTGGGCCAGAGACCTCCAAATCTGCAGATTAATGTGTTTTCTTCAGAGTCTTTTTTAGAAGACATAACCTCCTCCCCAAATGAAACACATGGGGTAATGCTTGCAAGTTTCATAGGGGATCTCTTACCATTTAATGCATATTTGAAGGATATGTTCATGACAGAGACACCCTTGTCAACCTTGTCAGCCTTAGGAGCTCCACCAATACCAAAGGGAACCTAAACGCCTCCACTTTTTCCAGTATCTACATCCACGTCAAGTTGAGTACCCATAAATTCTACCTCCATGAGACAGAGAAATGGGTTGGGTAGGAGCACTGAAAGCTATATTTATCCAAGAAACAAGAGGATCTCCAAAGTCGACCCCCTGAGTGGAAATATCAACCATTGTAGAGCTCCCTCCAAGCAGTTGCCACCACCCTTTGAGTGAGATCCATGGTTGTTGCCTTGATTAGGGTTAGAATCTGCGTTTAGGGATTTTCCAGAAGAGGATCACGGAGGAACCATCACGAGATTAGATCAAGTTGACCCTTTTTAACATCCCCACAAAGGTATATTTTCATTTCACCCCAATTGAAATCAAATATGCATATAAGAATACAAAGATCAAATAGTATCTATGTATGTCTCTACATATTACTCGAAATCATGCTTAAATGCCAGTTCAATTCCATATTTACATACATTCACAACCTACTAAATATTTGGACTAGGTTTTCACCAATGATACTTACAAATATCCTTTACTTGGGTAAAATAGCATCACAGATTTCACCAAATAGTGACCTGCAACCATTTAGTTGTAACCTAGACCTTCGCAGCTTTTTAAAAACCAAATATTGAAAAACTATATTACTTCATTGTGTACCATTTTATTTTCCTATTTGAAAAGTTTTGTTGGCTAATATACTACCTATTTTGTTTTCCTCTTTTCTAAAAATGTTTGGTTTGAATTAATGGATGGTGTGGGTTTTACATAACCATGACATCATTATTATAAATAATCCATTGACAGATATATAGAATGTTAAATTCCAAGCTCATAACTTTAAATTTTAGTGGTAATCAAATTGTATTTTTTTTCATCCCTCGTAATGGATCACTAAGTCATTACAAAAAATATGTGAAGTCAACTTATCTTTTTGTATTTTTCTATTATGTCAAAATTAAAAATTCATTTCATACTATAAATTTGGTATTGTTTAACAAATACAAGTTATGGAAAAGTGAAGAAAACATGATGATGAATTGTATGAGAATTTTATTATAGTGAAATCCTGGAGCACTTCATGTCATGTTACATCATGTTTTAATATCAAATTTTGAGTTTGAATTATACAATGTATATAAGAACAATTTTAAATAAAAGAATAAAATATTAGAAAGTACAATTTATTAGTGTTCCCTTTGTTTATTCTCAATAAAATATAGAAGGGTGTTTCTTAAGTTATGCAATTTTTATAAGGGTAATTTTCCATTAAATGTATGAAATGTTAAAAAATTTATGTATTATAAAGACACCGAAATGGCCTAATGGTAAATCATATTTTCCTTACACTCCTCAAGAGTGATCACAATATGAAGCCATATATATGTGAAAGATCTCAAAATTTTCCTTATTGTAAACTTTTCTTCTGTGGTTTCTCCATAAACCCTCATTCAATGAATTAAATAATGTATTTTTATTCAATAATATCAAACCCCCTCATTGTCTAGTCTTGAACTCCTTCATTGTCTAACATTCTCAAATTCTCAAAAATTATTTTGATGGTTTGAAATTTTTCATCTCTTACCTTAGTAGATCTTTGATATGAAGTCCCTAAGGTATTCCATGCCTCATGAAAATTCTACTTCTTATAATTTTTGGATAGATGTTAGGATCTATGATAGTATGGAGATAGAAAAAATACTTGTGCATCTGCCTTCTCTTCTTTCCTTTTTGCTTTCTTCTAATCTCAAGACAAAGTATTTCAATATATAGGTGGGGTATATCCTTTAGTAAAATTATTTCAAACTCCCTTCCAAAAAATAATCCTCTTCAACTAATCTATATACTACTCAAATTTATGTCATTTGAAGATGGGGATATTCATAGAAGTAGAAATCATTGAAGCCATAATTCTCTTGATAATGGCTAAAACCATTTTAAACCTTTCTTAAACAAGGCTATGATACCAAATGAATTTCTTATGACAAAGGAGTGAAAAGTGTATCTAAATATTTAGCCTAATAAATGAAGATATTAATCATCCAATCTTGCCCGTAATAACTAGCTATTAAACTAGTATGCACATACACCATATTTTTTAACCACTTCTTTTGTGCAAGGTCTATTGATTCATTCTTCTCCTGAGTGGGTACCTTAAGGGTCCACTAGGATCAAGGTGTGATCAAACTTGGTCATGTGGGCTAGACCACAACATTTAAGAGATGTTGTTATTAGATTTAGTCGCCCTATACTTACCCTCGTTTCTCCCATTTATTCACACATTGCGCCCATTATGTCCACCTATCTCATTATGTCTACCTACTTATTTGTATTTTACCTTATTATCCTCATTTTTCGGTCACTGTGGACCTTCCTCATTTACCATCATTTGTCTTTTGGCCTTCATTCCCCATGTTTTTAGCCTTTGATCTTAGGGCTTCCCCCAAGGTTGACGTCCACTACCCATGGGCGATGGTGCCTATTTTGGATTTCCCATAGTTGATGTCATCCCCCATGGTTGATAGTGTTAGGTATATATACATGTCCTTTCGGTAAGTGCACCAAGATGGTGGACAAAATAGGGGTCCATAAGTGGACGTCATATTGCAAAAAACCAATGAAATCTCAACTTGTAGGGATTATTAGCAATATGCGCACCTAAAATTAGAAAAAAATATATAAATATAAAATCGTATTATCTGGAATCTAGTTTCTAAAATACTAATTCTTTTAAAAAACAAACAAGTTTAGCTATATTAAACACTTAAAATTATATGACTTGGTTTTTGTTTTTGAAAAAACCTATAAGATTGTAGTCTGTTTGCCCGCGATTTGGATGACCAAATATTGCTATTTTTTTTTCCTTTAGTGAAAATTTAGATGTAGTTATCTATCTTGGGATGCATTTTATTTTGTATTTTTTCGAGCAATTTTTTTTTTATGATTTTTTCCGTGAAAGTGGTCTAAAACGATTTAGAAAACAGAACGCTTTCCATTTTCCCATCATAACTATATCAAAAAATATTGAAATCAAATATATTTTTTTTAGCGTGTATATAATTTCTTCATGCTTGGGATGGTATAAGTTTTATCACATTTTGATAAGTGAAACAAAAGTTGCAGTCTTAAACGTAGACATGAAAATTCGCGAGAAAAAATGTCTTAAAGACCATATTGTTAGTAAAAAAATTATAAACTGAATATTTATCTTATTCTATTCACTTTTAAAATCAATATTTCTATGAAGCTAACAGTCTCCCCTACGTGATGGCACCATTTTTGTGAATTTTTTTCAGTTTTATAGCATGATTCAAGCCTGTGGAAGAGTAAATTTGAATTTTTTTTACCCTTTACACTTCATAATGACCTTCCATAGCTTTGGTTGGGGCAAAAACAAAGATTTCTCGAGCCTTAGGGTTGTATTTGATAATATAGATAGAAACCACGATCGCTTGTTTTTAAAGAATAACCGTGATCACGCTTTATAAACTGGTGGAGCGCAAGTGTTATATAAGCGCAATCGCGGTTCATAAATCATATTTATACGCATCCCAATGTTCTAATTACCATGTGATTTTTACTGTTTGACTTTACCGTATGAATTATTGTGAAATTCTATCATTTTCTACATGTTTTTCTTATCACCGCAAGTAAAACATCATGGGAGACAAGAAATGAAGTCAAAAAAGGAATTCATTAAGTTAAAAAACACCAAACGAACTAGAGGGTAAATAGTTTTCAAAATGTTGAGCGAATGTGGAATCTTCGTGAATCAAGAAGAGGTTCATCTTCAACCCTTACTATTGTAAGCAATGAAGAACCAGGTATTGTTTCTACTGTCAATGTTGAAGTTGAATTAAATACTCATGATGAATATGTTTTTACTGTCAATGTTGAAGAAGAATTAAATACTCGTCGATGTAGCAAATGTTGAAATTGAAGGAGATAATGAAAAATGTGAGTAAATAAATTCAGGTTGTGAAACTATAGATAGGAAAAAATTGACAAAAACACCTAGGATTTTCCGTAAGAAACCTAATTATTTTTATTGAAATTGATGAAAACATTTTGAAACCAATGTGTGACAAAATTTCTAAATGGCAAATAAGAAGAAAAACCACTGAAATTTCAGATAATCATTTTGAAATTTTAAATGATTCTCAAAGATGTCAGTTGTTAGTTAGTTTGATGAAATTGAATTAAATGAGACCTACATTAAACACCTTAGGATTGACAACATCTAATATACATGGTCAAACCTATACAATTGTTGAAAACCTTCATGATGCATATCACACTGTTGGTATCAAGAGACGCACTATGGATAGTAAATATTATGCGTCATGTACTTGCTACTAGTGTTGTAAGTGAATCAATAAAAAAATAATGTTTGATTACACAAACAAGTCGAATATTGCAAGTTAATCGAAAAAACTTTAATGAAAGCAATTGAAAGACATAATATCCTTCAATCACTCAATAACACCGTTTTTTTGGGCATATTTTTGCTAGAGCCCGCATAAGGACAAATATAATATTGATGTTATAAGAGAAGTTGTTATTCAATTTTGGCATAATAACACTAGAGTTTCACCCTAATACAAGAGATGTTGTTAAAACGGAGAGTTGGTTCTACTTAATCACGAACCACATCCCAAAGCATTTCTTAGATATGACTCAAACTCAATTTTTTCGTAAGTTTGAACAAGAGCATATGAAAATTTAAAATTAGTTAACATTTTTTTTGAAATGTTAAAACCATTCTGTGTGAAAATCAACCACACTTGCACCACTTGTTGTTGTAGGCAACATGTTGAATTTGCTATGCATTATGCTAAATTTTTTATGTATTCGTTCTATTTTGCATTCTAAAAACTATGTTATCAGAATGTGGTGTTCAAGTTCCACCAATATCTTCCAGGGATTTCATTCCTATGATATTTTGTGAAAAAGAAGTTGGAAAAAAAAATTTATAGTCAGGATTGTTTAGATAGAAGTTGTGGTACATGTGGTGGATTACCTAAATTGGAAAGTTGCATCCATGAGCAAATTGACGGTGCAATAGGAAATAATTTAGTTAAGTTTGATAAATATAAATCAGTTGCATAACAGTTGAAAGATGGAAAAGAGTCTAAACGGTGTGAGCTAGTTATAGAACAAATGCCTATTTTTTCAATTTATGAGAAAATTTAAGGATGAAATTGTTTCATGAGTATGTTAGGCATACAGACAGAGGCTCGATGGTTGGATGAACAGTTCAAGTTATGCAAAGGACACATTTCCTATTGGTACTATTGTTTCAGTGGTCGATTTTTGCAGAGAATTACACATTACACAACCACAAATGGAGGTTCAATCACAATATTACAACTCAGTATAAGTTGTCATTTTTGTGTATATAGCATTTATACATTCCTCCTGACAATAAAGAGAAATGATCAAAAAAATTTAAGAGAGTACCACTTTTATATCAATGATGATCATACTCATTATATTGAATTTGTTCAAGGGTGTTTCCAGTTATTTTAAGGAAACTTGTCTAATAGGGACATCCACTTCAAACAACATTATATATGGTCAGATAATTACACGTCTCAGTTTATTAATGCACGAATGTTTTATTGGATGAGAAGGATGCACGTCAATATGGGTCTGCAACATATTTGGAGTTTCACTGGGGCTGGGCATGGAAAAGGAGAGCATGACAGTGTAGGGGCATGTGTGAAAAGAGATATTACAAGAGAAGATTTGAAGTACAAAGATGGTGTTAAATTGAAAGATGCAAAGAGCATAGTGGAATGGTGTATTGATAACATGGCCTGAGGATTCTCAAGAAATTTCTATAGTTTTGCAGATATTTTTGGTTGATAGAGGAACAAAAAATTGCTAACTACAAGGATTGTATGACACTCACTGGGTCCAGTGTTATGAACTCATTTTGTAGCTCAGACACTACTTTGTGGGCCACTATGGACAAGAAAGTTGACATGTTTTTTTGCATCTTGTATCGAATTTGTCACTGTTGAGTGTGATTCACAAGAATGGGTGGATGGATGGATTTGTAGGCCTCTAACTCTGCTTTCTAGTTATCAATCTCCATAAGCATTACGACTTGTTTCTTCTGCAAATGAAGTTGCAACATCTAAGGACTTTGACAAAAATTTGATTTTGGTGCGACAAGGTATTTATGGTTATTTAAATTTTTTGTATTGAGTTATGTCCCATTGAAATTTTAATATGTACAATTTAAATTTGAGTTGAAACCTTTTTTTTTGTAGCACATGTGTTTGCAGTTATTGCAATAGAAGACAATGAAGAACGAATAGACTATTTCTTATGTCGTTGCATCGAGGAAAGAAAGAAGTTGACTTCTCCTGCTATAGATGGTGAAGATATTGAGTACCCTACAGGGTTAGTGGTAGTTACTAGAACTTGGCTTTGACGGTATCCATTAAAAAACTCTTCTGTTTGGGTGTTTGAAGACTTTGAGACACACAGGAAAATACTCTTATATTCGCATCTAGTTTTAGCGACAAATATTCAGTTGTATAGATATCGAGGAAGGCCTAAATAACAAGATTCTTTGGAAGGTTCGAGAGTCAGATCATGAAGCAATCATCTCCACTATTTAGAGTAGATCTGATCCTGATGGTTCATTGGAATGCATTTACAATTCTCATGTCTGGTATATATAATTTCTTTGGTATATATAAATTTGTTAGTTAGATAAATGTAAGTTTGACTATGTTTTATTTTAAATTTTTGTATTTTGTATATATAGATAGTATATGGTTTTGATTTGAAACTTAAATTTCTTTGACTAACACTTTTACGTTTAGGTTAGTGGTGCTAGAAAAGCTTCCACCTTCACGTGGTTAGCACTGTTAGTAGAGAATTTTAAATTCTTGAAGCTAAGAGAAGCATTCATTGTTTGAAAAAGTTGTAAATTTTGAAAAAGTTGTAAATTTTGAAAATGTTGTAAATTTTGAAAAATTTGTAAATTTTGAAAATGTTGTAAATTTAAAAAAAATTGTAACTTTTGAAAAATTTGTAAATTTTGAAAATGTTGTAAATTTTGAAACAGTTGTAAATTTTGAAAATGTTGTAAATTTTGAAAATGTTGTAAATTTTGAAAACAACTCCTCCCCAACTGTTTACAAAACCATACCTACGCATGTGCACCAATCTGGAAAGGAAAAATCCGAGAGAGGATATTGTAGAGGGTCCCTACACTGAGGTGTCGGATCAGATGAGACGTCTCTAGGTGTCACGGAGTCTGAGTAGTCACCCGTAGAAGTTAAACGATATTTTGGTCTCAGGGCTCTTAAGGGACTACACCTGAATGAAAGTAGCCCGGAAGCAACGACCTTGTCACGCACTAAAACACCACCTCCTCTAGCATTCACCTGGCCACTCAGACGTTTCGGCATAGTCGGTTCGGTGCCATGACCCACCGTTTGTAAAATATAGCGTTTGACAACCTTACATTGGCTCTAACTGCAATATTTCGCGTGTTTGTAAACAATAGGGCAGCGAGAGCACCAAAATGATAAGGAAAAAACTGAGAGAGGCTATTGTAGAGGGTCCCTATTATGAGGTTTTGGATCTGATGAGGCATCTCTAGGTGCCACGGATCCTGAGTAGTCACCCGTCGAAGTTGAACGATATTTTGGTCTCAGGGCTCTTAAGGGACTACGCCCGAACGAAGTAGCCCGGAAGCAACGACCTTGTCGCGCACCGAAATACCACCTCCTCTAGCATTCACCTGGCCACCTAAACATGTCGTCATAGTTTGTTCGGTGTCATGACCCACCATTTGTAAAATATAGCGTTTGACAACCTTACATTGGCTCAAACTGCACTATTTTGCGTGTTTGTAAACAATAGGACAACGAGAGCACCGATATGAGAAGGAAAAAAATGAGAGAGGATATTGTAGAGGGTCCTTATGCTGAGGTTTTAGATTAGATGAAATGTCTCTAGGTGCCATGAAGTCTGAGTAGTCACCCGTCGAAGTTGAACGATATTTTGGTCTCAGGGCTCTTAAGGGACTACGCCTAAACAAAGTAGCCCGGAAGCAACGACCTTGTCACACACCAAAACACCACCTCTTCTAGTGTTCACCTAGCCACCGGGATGTGTCGACGTACTTGGTTCAGTGACACGACCCACCATTTGCAAAATATAGCGTTTGAGAACCTTACACTGGCTCAAACTGCACTATTTTACACGTTTGCAAACAATAGGGCAGCGAGAGTACCGAAATGAGAAGGAAAAAACTGAGAGAGGCTATTGTAGAGGGTCCCTACGCTGAGGTTTTGGATTAGACGAGACATCTCTATGTGCCACGGAGTCCAAATAGGGACCCGTCGAAGTTGAACGATATTTTGGTCTCGGGGCTCTTAAGGGACTACGTCCGAACGAAGTAGCCCGAAGGCAACGACCTTTTTGTGCACTGAAACACCAACTCCTATAGCGTTCACTTGGCCACCCAGATGTGTTGGCATAGTCGGTTTGGTGCCACGACCCAATGTTTGCAAAATATAGCGTTTGACAACCTTACACTGGCTCCAACTGCACTATTTCACGCGTTTGCAAACAATAGGGCAGCGAGAGCACCGAAATGAGAAGGAAAAAACTGAGAGAGGCTTTTGTAGAGGTTCCCTACGCTGAGGTGTTGGATTAGATGAGGCATCTCTAGGTTCCACGGAGTCTGAGTAGTCACCCATCGAAGTTGAACAATATTTTGGTCTCAGGGCTCTTAAGGGACTACGCCCGAATGAAGTATCCCGGAAGCAACAACCTTGTCACACACAAAAATACTACCTCCTCTAGCATTCACCTAGCCACCCAGATGTGTCGGCATAGTCATTTCAATGCCACAACCCACCGTTTGCAAAATATAGCTTTTGACAACCTTACACAGGCTCAAACAACACTATTTCGAGTGTTTACAAACAATAGGGTAGCGAGAGCACCAAAATGAGAAGGAAAAAACTGAGAGAGGCTATTATAGAGAGTCTCTACACCAAGGTGTTGGATTAGATGAGATGTCTCTAGGTGCCACGGAGTCTGAGTAGTCACCCGTTTAAGTTGAACGATATTTTGGTCTCAGGGCTCTTAAGGGACTATGCCCGAACGAAGTAGCCCGGAAGCAACGACCTTGTCACGCACCGAAACACCACCTCTTCTAGCACTCACCTGGCCACCTGGATGTGTCGACGTAGTCGGTTTGGTGACACGACCCACCATTTGCAAAATATAGTGTTTGACAACCTTACACTGGCTCAAACTGCACTATTTCGCGCGTTTGCAAACAATAGAGCAGCGAGAGCATCGAAATGAGAAGGAAAAAACTGAGAGATGCTATTGTAGAGGGTCCCTACGCTGAGTTTTTGGATTAGAAAAGGCATCTCTAGGTGCCACAGAGTCTGAATAGTCACCCATCGAAGATGAACGATATTTTGGTCTCAGGGCTCTTAAGGGACTACGCCTGAACGAAGTAGCCCGGAAGCAACGACCTTGTCATGCACTGAAACACCACCTCCTCTAGAATTCACCTGGCCACCTAGACATGTCGGCATAGTCAGTTCGGTGCCACGCCTCACCGTTTTCAAAATATAGCGTTTGACAACCTTACATTGGCTCAAACTGCACTATTTCGAGCGTTTGCAAACAATAGGGCAGCGAGAGCACCGATATGAGAAGGAAAAAACTGAGAGAGGATTTTGTAGAGGGTCCTTACATCAAGGTTTCAAATTAGACGAGGCATCTCTAGGTGCCACGGAGTCTAAGTAGTCACCTGTCGAAGTTGAACGATATTTTGGTCTCATTGCTCTTAAGGGACTATGCCCGAACGAAGTAGCCCGGAAGCAACGACCTTGTCACACACCGAAACACCGCCTCCTCTAACGTTCACCTAGCCACCCGGAAAATTGAATTATGAAAATCAAAACATCTATGTAATCTTCAATTCTAGAAATATGAAAATTGTAAAACTTGAAAATCAGGAAAATTATAAAATCTTCAATGTTGCACCATAAGTAACTTCAAATATTCACATATAGTTCAAGATGAACTCTACCTCGCTTATTTCTATCAATTTTTTCATTAGTTGATATGCAACAGATTGAGTGTTAGCTTTAAAAAAAAGTAATTGTACATAAATTTTGCCCTTTTGTAGTTCACCTAGCATGGTTTTTCTTAATGGAATAGGTTTGCTTAACAATTGTACCATGTAGTGCTCCGGGACATGGTTTTTTAATTTTAAATCAAACATACATATCTAGAACTAATTTAAATGGTTATGAATACATACATAGAAGGATATCATACATGTAATGAAATCAAATCAAACATATAGTTCAGATTTATCGTTATGAAAACCAACACATGGATATATAAGAATCAAACAAAGTGTGCTCCAGACGCACGTCTCTGAAAATATATGTAAGAACTCATAATGTATGTGTACATCTCGAACTAAGTGTGTCATAATGTATATAGAACCACATGCGGTCGCAAAAGGCTATATATAAATACAATGGACTATATGAAGAAACATGTTCACTAGGACTAGATGGCCCATATATATATATAAATATATATATATATATATATATATATATATATATATATATATATATATGTACATCTAGGTGGACTATGAATCTACTCATGAAACATCTTCCCTCTCTTTGCCCTGCTAGAAGTAGCACGTCCACGACCTGGGGATGTAGTGGAGGGAGATGCCACTACGGATTTCATCTGTGTGGTCCTAGGTGTCTCTAAGCATGCCTGCAACCTAACTTGCACATTCATAAACAACAATTTTTTAACACCCAAAATTTTAAAATACATTCAAAATTTAGAAACTTGTACAATTTAGTTAAAATGCATGTGAAATCTTACCTCAATTTCATGATCCCTATCAATTTTTTGTTGACGCATCACCGGGACAAAAATAGACTCACGAGGGGTAAGCTACATACAAATAATTAATTTTCAAATTAAATATTTCACATACATACAAAATTTGATATTGTAGATTTAAGTAATAAGAAATAATGAACATCCAAAATTTAACAAATTTAAAAAATTGTACCTCAGTTAGTGGATCTGTAGATGTTATGGCAGTATCTACAGCAGCCTCCACTGTCTGCATATATAGAGGAGTCTCTCTAGTAGTCATAAGCTATACAAAAAACATGTACAAATCAATATTAAAATCTACATGACTGTGCACCACATAACAGAGGTCCAAAGCATGTAATCCACGTGAACTTCTAATAATTAGAAACAAAGTGTAAAGAGATTCACTAACCTGCATAAAACTCATGTGAGGCATGCCAGTAGCCTCAGTTCCCAGAGCAGATGATGACCCACCAGGCTCCTGTGTATAAAAGACAAACATATTAATATGTACAACATACATGTGAACCATTATAATAATAATCTAGTGCAATCAAATGAAATTAAAAATATAAGTTTGTACAACTTGAAACTTATGTTTGAAACACACCCAGCTGCAGTAGCTAGCATGTCGATGCCGGATGTTTCCTTCACTGGCTCTTGCTATTTAAAATAAAATAAAAAATTAGTTTTTTACATGTATGTACATGACGTACAATCAAATACATATATATTAAAATCTCAAACATGTGAATTAAACTATTGTATATATATATATATTATTTATATTTATTTGAAATTTACCTGTGAAAGACCAATATCAATGGCACCAATTCCAAAAACATTCCCCAGCATCTCACTATAGAAAAGAAATCCTGTGAACCAACAAATGATGTCTCACCCGTAATGCATACAGCACCACATGATCCACAGTGGTGTAGTGTGCTAGAACTGGCACCTCCACCACCATCACCAGATGCAATCTGGTCACTATGTTGGGTCAAAGTATCGGTGAGCTCCCTCAATGCATGCAGTGTATCAATCTCCACAACCTCCTTCACTTTAGGAGGGATAACTGAAGGCAGTGGGGGTTTTGGGGCATAGGGGATCCTAGGTTGACCTATGCATGCACCAGGTATACTCTGTGCAGAGCCACCTCCTCGACCAAAAAGTTAGAAAAGTTAAAATAATTCGGGACCTCATTGAGCACGAACTCGCAATATAATTTCTTCAAAAAATAAAGAGGAACCTCATTGTTGTTGCATGGTGGATAATAAAAAACAATCCACCATTAGTCCCAAAAATTGTTTTTGATTCGGTCATCGTGGCACCAATGGATTGGGAACCGTTTGCAAGTAACTGCGGGGGGGAATTGGTTCTAGGGTCAGTAAATAATGCACAAATGAGGTCTTTTCCAATTTTTTTGTCTTTTACGGCCGCATGGGATATTTTATCCGCATACCACCACCTACAGTCACCTCTAAAGGTATTCCATCTATGTATTTGGTTGGTTGTGGACTCGACTTCACCAATCAATGTTTGCAATGTATTGGCTAAAGTCATATGGGATGGATTTATGGCATGATTTTATCTTATAGTCTGAATTAGGTTCTCAATGATAATTTTATTTTCTCGGATTCTTCCAATGATATTATCTTGTATTCCTGCTGGCTCAGTGGGGACATAAGGAGCCATAGGAGGCGGATCTATGTTTGGAGGAGGGTTTTGAGGAATGTTCGGTGGGTTTTGAGGAATGTTTTGATGGTTTGCATGATTTCGAGCTTACCGACCAACTAATAAAACAAGAAAATTGTATACATAAACAAACATTTCAAAAAACCTATGAAAATGTAAAAAAAAAACCTAGAATGCAAAAAAAATGATTAAAATTGGGGGCTTACCTCCTCATCTTGGCGGCATGGTTGAATCTGTCGCGATCTAGAAGTTCGATTAGCAATTTTGAGGTGGTATTCAAACCTTGAGTGAAAAACATCTAGGAGAAATCACGGTTTGAAATGAAAAAAGGGGAAAATAAGGACTCGCTGGACTGCTAATTTTTGTCTCAGAGTTCTGTGATCGCAGTTTTAGGTTTGGCAATTGCCAAACTTGAAATTCAAGAACCACGATTGTGGTTTAAAAACTGCAATCAACCGTGATTGCGGTTCCTAACTTTCAAGTTTTTATGTCCACGGAATTGTCCACCAACTTCGTGTACAAAAAATTCTCTTCATCTGGCTATGGACATGCGAGTGTTAGTAGAGCAATGTTATGACTAGAATCAAATGTATCTCCATCGGGGATATGGACGGTTGGTTGGTAGCAAAGAAATGAAGGGCTTACAATTTCCTTCCATTTCATTAATCACCAATTACATGTTTCAGTCACACCTACATGTTGGCTTGTGTTTTCACTCATTGTCTCACAAGTTTTTGCTTTAAGCATCAATTAACTCTCACGTACACACACAGGATCTCAATGAGTCACATGGTTAGTATGTCACCTTGTCCAATTTATACCTTAGTCAAAATCTTGTTTTATCTCACTTTCTGTCTCATATCTCATGTCTTCGGGCTTATCATAGGTTCACCAATACTTTGTTGAAAACCATGCTCATACACCTATATAGCAATTGCACTCTCTCATCACAACTAGGTCGTTTTCATGTTTGCAATTGACCTCATCTAGCACTTGTATCCCTGGGCATTTTTTTTCGTTAGCACGGTGTTTGTGTCCCCATCACTTTCCATGTCACGTTGGATTGCCTCATTTTATATTGCCTCATTACTTTTCATTTTTCAATGCTTCATCAAGTAATTTTTCTCATCACTTTACTTTTTCTTCATTTTCTCTTCTCATGTCATTTGCATTACCGCATTTTTCTCTTTTCATGTCATTTCTCATTCACCACATCTCTCCGACCATGACCCTGTAACCTTCCTTGCGAGTCACCCACGTGAATCCTATCATCTTCCTCTCTCATCTCACTCTCCCTAATTCCCTCACACCACCTTTCCACTACCCCTACCATCCCACTCACCTCTTATATCATTCAACTCTCCCCAAATTGACTCACATACCTCCACCATGAGCTCAACTCACCTGATGATTCTCCTTAGTGACTTTTCAAGCCGACCTAGCTACCCCATCCCTTGCCAAGTTACATTAGCAACTCGATCGACCTAGCTACCCCACCTAACCCTCCCCACCGAGTCATATTAGCGACTCAGCTAACCTAGCTACCCCACCCCTACAACCTCGTTGAATTGCATTAGTGACTTGGCTGACCTAGCTACCCTACCCCACCCACCTCGTCAAGTCGTATTAGTGACTCGGCTGACCTAGCTACCCCAACCCACCAAACTTGTCAAGTAGAATTAGTGACTTGACCAACCTAGCTACCCCATCCTTGTACTTGCCACCCTTTTTCAGCCTAGCCAATGAGTCACCTAAACAACTCGTCGAGCTCCGCTCAACCCTCTTATATTCTCCAAATTCCTCTCCTCAAACCCCCTCCCACACCACACTTGTCCTTGACTCATCATGTGATCACAATAATGTCCAAATATCCTCTTCCCTAACACATCTACCCACTTCCAAGATGCCCTTATCCCATTCTGAGCCAACCTAGGCCCACTCGCATATCCATCTCACCCTTGATCTCATCCCTCATCCTTCACCATGACCCACTGAGTCACTATAGTGACTTAGCCACCAACTCATCTTTGCAACCCAACTCACCCCCTACTCAACTCGGTGACCCATCTCACCCCCCACCTAGCTCACCCAATCAGCTTGCCTAGCCAGCTCATCCATCCATCCCGCCTAGCCATCTCACCAAGCCATCTCACTTACCTTTCTCACCTAGCTAGCTCGTAAAACCATCTCACCCCACCTATATTTCCCAACTAACTCATCCAGCTAGCTCTCCCAACCAACTCACTTATCCATCTCACCTAGCTATCTTGCTTGTTTAGCTCACTCACCTTTCCTAGCTCACGACTTAGCTTGGTCCGCTTGTCCACTCTAGACTTCTCCCCACATACATTTTTGTATACATCGCCACATTTTCCCAACTTACCACAGATAGCTTGTCACCTCTCCCCACTCTCTGTTGAGTCTCTCCACTTACCCTTATCATGTCTTATCACTTGCATTCATTCTTATGCATTCCCGTCATCACATTTTCACATGCACATGATCTGGAGCAACATTGTCCTAGCTCTCACTCATCATTCCTTAACCATGGTCCTTTTCTATCATCTTCAACTACCACTTTTCATCCCGTGCATTATGTTGGAGCAACCTACAACTCCAAAAATTGTTACTTAAGGTGGGAATCATACAAAAAACCCTTCTCATCAATTCTATGACACCCTATCAATAATTATCCTAATCAATTGACTCTATAGTCTCTGCCTCGTGAAAGCCAACCAATTGATCCCTTCACATACTTCAGTTGAAGTGGCCGATCGATTGAATTTCAAGGTTCACATCTATCTACTCAACCATCTAAGCCCGTGACTATGGAAACCACTGTCATAAGATTAAACGAACCCCATCACATCTTCATTTTTTGTGTTGCATCTTACAAGATGCAACATGTAGCCCAAAAAGGGGTAAAATATAAACACTACAAAATTTCCTTTGCACATAAGATCTCTTATTCAAAAATACTAAAAAATTGCAGAAACATGCAATAATCCCTAAAAAAATATAAAATCCCACAAAACTGGAGATAAATGACACCTTGTCACTCATTTACTAGCCCTCACCCACTCATAGTTAATTCTTGTCCCATCCTACCTACCCATGTGCATGCTCAATGCACTATGGACCTTATCATTGCACCCATATGTGTCTCATTCCCATATTCACTCACAATCTATAAAATCACCCTCTCCCACATAATTTCAAGCTCTTAAGCATAATTGATACCCCTGAATCTTTATACACTAAGGTTATACTTGATTTTTCTTTCTCTCTTACTCACATATCTTGATTTTGCAAATCTTGAAGAAGTGAATGTGAAGCACAAAGGATAGATCTTTCTTGTTGCAGCATTGTTTTAGTATAATTCCTACACATGATGGATTCGTATCTGCAATTAGCTTAAGATCTCCATGTGAATTTTGGTGAATGGAAATTATGATTGTCCTGCGATTTGAGTTCGGGTATATTTTTTATTTTTTATTTATTGTTTTTTTCATTTCAATCTATAAAATGTCTTTTATCTCCTTAAAATGGTTAGGGATATAACTGAGGAAGGTCCCCTAACCACTAAAAATAACTAACATTTTTCAAGTGCACTTATGTGCAAGTTTATATTCATATCTGGAAGAGTTTTACCTGTTTTATTCAATGAAAGAAACTACAACTATCCCTCTCTTCACAATGGCAGCATAAGCCCATTTTGTATTAGTAGCATTGATTTGGAAGATTTAATATAAACTAACACATCTTATAAGTGATCCAAATCTACATATACACATAGCTTTACAAAAATATGAAAAATATCCCTATGGATTTGAATGGAAACCCATCACTCTCCCCAAGTGTGGGCAACACCATCCAATATTTTTGAAGAGAAAAAATTAGCTTGTGCTCATGATTCCTAATCCTTAGTACCTTGAAATCCAATTTGAGCTTTCTCAACCAAGTGTTGGCCTCTATCTTACCTTTGAAATCATACAAAATGATCTTCATTTGTAAGTTAAAAGAAGGGTGTCGAAATCTCCTTGTCTTTTTCCTCATCTCCTTACTATTCCTCTTCATCGTCTGGGTAGAACTGGATCTAATTTCTCTCAAAGGGTGTCATCCTCCTCTTCATCCACAGTTTGACCTAGATTTTTTCCTAATGAATGTAATCTCCTTTTAAACCTCTTTAAAAAAAATCATCAAATAACCCCTTCATCTCCTCTTTGGTCACAAAATTTGACAATTTTCGTGGGTAGAATACCCTCAACATTTTGACAGCAACTACAAAGGAGAAAAAAAATGACTTGTGTTCTTATACCATTTATTATGCTCCAAAATAAAAATGGAAACTGGAAACTGCAAATATTTATAGAAAATATTGATAAACAAAAAAAGATTGAGTGAAGCACGTTCTTCCCAAGGATGGATTACACCAACAAATCTAATTGTAACAAAAGATCTCTCACACAATGGTGGTTATCTCTTGCATTAAAATGATATGGTAAAAAGAGATACAATCGTTAGGGTTTTGTCCCCATTTGTATTCAATCCCTATAAACCCTAATTTACTCATGAGTAACCCATGACCTAACCCAACTCTAACTCTAAGTTACCTAAAAATGTAATAATAATAAAAATAATATTGATATTTGGTAAAAGGAGGGTTTTGGCAGGGACCCTACCATAGTTACAACAAAGGATATAGAATCTAGATACATCCATAAACATTTCATGAAACACAACAAATCAAAATATCAAAAGGATGCTAGTGCAAGTAGCAAAAACCAGCCCTAAACCAGTCCAAAACTAGCAAAAATGCAAAATAGAAGTGGCCCACAGTCCACAGCAAAAAAAACAAAAATAGAAAAAAACTACTAACAAGTAAAATTCGTTACTTATTGAGAAATTGAGAAGATATCTTGATAAGCTCCTTGATGTGGTTGTCTCTCTCCTCAACCTCCTTCTTTCTATCGACCTCTTTACCTTTGTTCTTGTTATCAATATTCTTGAGATCTTTAACAATAGATTTCAGCAATTTGGTTTGAATGACAAACCCATCAGCCATGAGGTTACATTTGTATTCCACTTTTTCTAAGTTTTCATTGATCCCATTCCAAAATTTCTTATCAGTTTTGACATTTTGAAGGTTGTTGATGATTCCCTTCAAGTTGGTGATATCTTTTTTTATCCCTTTTAGGGTTTCCTCTTGTATACCTAGACCTGGATTACCAAGGTCACTATCTCTTTTTTCTTCTTTCCCAAACTAAGAAGGCATTTAAGCCAAATCCCCCTCTATGCCTTCCTGTTTGGTGTTAGGTCCCTCAATAAATTTTCCTTTTTTATAATTACTCCTAAGCACGTGAGTGGAATTGGGCTCATAGGAGGAAGGAGGAGTAGGGGTGGGTTTTCTACTAGGAAGCTTGGATTTGATATGGAAGTAGATGAGAAAGATGACAACTTGATGAAGGGGATAGGTTCTCTTGCCACACTATACCTCTTTTATGGATCTTTCAAGAGACATGAGGATGTAAAATGGTAGACTTACCAAGATATTCATTTCTGAAGTGGTTGAGAAAGACCAGGTGATAAGTATTGATCTTGTGTAGCCTTCCCTCCAGTGTCAGGTACCTGATAATGAGCTTGGAAACTTCATCAAATGGACTAGGCAATGAGGCTCTATGAATACCCCTAGGGACCTGTTTTAACTTCTCACCATCTCCCACAAAAATAGCTTCTTGTTCCACCCGGTTGCACTTGTTTTTATAAAATTTCATACCCTACATACTCATTCTGGTGATGTGGGAAATGAGTCCCTTTGAGATAAGATGTCTTTGTCCTTTAAATTACATTATTCTATCTTTTCAGGCTTGTGAAAATTCAATGGATATATGAGGGTCATGCCCTCTAACACGTTCAAGGAATGAATTGAACCTGTCACCACCAAGGATTTCCCATAACCTTTCATCCTCCTTGAGACTCCTATTGAAAGATGGCTCAACCTAGGTTCATATCACCACCCATTTTCCCTCTTCGAGCTCTGTCAATTTGTGACCATTAACAATGCAGCTGAAGAGAAAAACTTTTTCTCCACAACTGACTCAGTTGAGTACCCAAATTTCTATGCCAAACATGCCAAGGAAAATCAAACTTGTTTTAAGGGATTTGCAATCATATTTCCATCCCCAACTCTACATGTATTTCCCTTAGTAGCACCATCATAAATGAGCCTAAAAGAGGGAGTGATTAACCAAAACCTCATGAGCTAAATAAGGAGTAAAGTATTCCTTTCTTAAATAAAAAACATGATTTCTCTCTTTCTTTTCGGCTGAATAGAAAGGGGTGTTATAATCACCTAAAACGAGCTAGTCAAAATGACTATAATTACTTCTAACAACACTTACCTCCTTCCAGAGATGCCTTCTACCTTTTGTGGTGACAAGGGCATATATATTTGGTTGAATCCATATTTTATTACATTATTGGGATAGGTAAAGGATCCCCTGGTGATTAGGAGATTCGAAGATGGTCTCACTATTGACAAGATCACTATTCCACATGACATAAATTCCACCTAAAGCACCACTAGAACTAACATAACTACTCTCAACATTTATCCAGACTTTGTTTCCCATGGCTTTGAGATTTTTCACATCCATTTTAGTCTCTTGCAGCTCCAAAATAGTAGCTTTATGATTCAAGATAAGATCTTTCAACATTTTTTGCTTCATTACACTGTTGAAACCTCTTACATTCCAAGTAATGATCTCCATTTAGACTTTAGAAATTTTCCTTGGCCCTTTATGGTCCAAGGTTGATTGATTCCCTGTTGCTATTTCTTTTTTGTGATTCTTTTTTTCTCCTCTTTGTTTGACTTTTTCCCTCTAGTGATGCAGCCTCCTACGTCTGCTCTTGTAGAAATAATAGAAATAATATTAACTAGACACACACACATAAATAAATAATTTTTGTTTAGATACACAACATATAAAGATAAAATAAAAAATAGAAAATCCCTTTTAAGTTATTAAAATTTTCCATTATCTATTCCCTGGAACTGACGGTCAAGTTATCGATGTTAACTGGATAGAAATGAAATTGTTGGCTAACTACAAACGAAATTTATAGTGCAAATTTATTCTTAAACTTATACTAATTTTTATTAAGGAGACACATGTTAGGTACTCAATACTTATTCCTTTGTATCACACCCCTGAAAGATTTTCTCCTTGTTATCTCCTCCATATAGAAATTTTTTTAATCAAATGACCTAAATAATTTCTTCTTTTGGAGAAGTATGAGCCCCTTTAATTTTTTATCTTTGTCATCTCATATTCTTAACTTATGGAAATTGTTTCCTATTTGTCTGCAACATGGATAATAAGTTATTAGTTAAATTTGATGACCACCTATGCCTTACATTACGATGACATGGATGCCAAGAATGCATACTTTGTAACTCTTGCTTCCACAAGACTACATTGACATGGGGTTTAATAGGGGGTGATGAAGGAATTGTTATGAATGCATCCTCCACTAATGAGAACAACATGGCTCATTGAATGTTCTCGGCCTTTCCACCTTTCACCTTTAGGTACTGCTTCATTTCAACTAATTTCCCCATTTGTAACAGGATTCATCCCATGGAACTATCTATGGCCATCCATTTGTCTTCTAAGATGACATCTTTACATTGCATGTTATTTTATTGTCATCGTATGTTTTGCATCTCATTGTTGGCTAAGAGCATTTTCATCAATATCCATGTGATGCCTCGTGTCACCCACCACGTCGAAATAGTTAGTGATGGCTACTTCGACATTCCTTGACTTGTTTTTTAGCATATCTTCTAGGTAGGACTGAGCTCGTGCTTCAATTCTTGATTCCCCTTGCATTGTAATATATAGCGCATATAATTTATTAAAATATTTTTAGTTATCAAATTTGCATTCAAATTTGATGATCGATGACAGCCCACATGGACTTACTAAAAATATCGAACGATTAAATTTTAGTGAGTGATAGGTACAACACCTTCCTGATCAAGGTGGAGGATATCAAACTTAAATTCCATTCGCAGCAAGGTCTTGCGTGGGTGAGACCTTCCTTTCTCCTTCATTAGTGCTCAAGGTGTTTGAGGTCTCGTTCGGGCGAGAACTACCTCAACCAATTTTATTTTCATGCTCGTTGACAAGTTGTTACAGGGGAAAGAACTCCCCCACCACCTCCTTCATGTCACTCCTCAATTCTTGCATTGGATAGTGCTTGTGCATAACGAACTTATCTCCTTAGAAATCTCACTTTAATAAGAATTCCATTTTTCTTATCTTATTCCTTCCTTTCTCCAAGCCTCATGAAATTGATAACTCCCCATGTGTCTGCCATGAATCCCTCTAAGAAGGTTCCTTCCAAAATAGACAACCAAATCTTACAAGTGATTCTAATTGCTTCATGTTAGCATTTTTTGTCTTGTATTGTTATTTTGAGTGATGATGGAAATGGAAATGATAAAATGTATCGTTAATTATAGCGTTTGCATCCCATTCACCTTCTTTTATGATAATTGGAAATATCAGGTTTATCTTTTGAACACGTGCTCTTTATTTCCCTTTGTTCTATCAATCATTTTTTATAAGGATATGTGAAACTATTGACATTGGAGACAAAGAACGAAATATGTCCTACATTCACATATGTCTCAAGAGTCCAAACAACACATCCACCTACATATATAGTTGACTTTAAAAGGTAGTCACAAGAGGTCTCGCGCGGCCTGCATCCACCATAGGGAAGAAACAAAGCTATCACGTCTTGGATTTGCAACCCTCCTATGCTCTTATTCAAATATTTATGTCTCCAAGCTATTACTTCTGCATTTTACCTTCAGATAATAGAACATTATATTTTTCTTGAGCTTTAAATAATTGTTTTTTCTCTCTATATTCTATAATTGATCTCCCTTCTTTTTCAAAATAAAATTACATTGCACTCTCTTCCATATCTTCACTCTCTTACACTCGACCTTAAAACACTTGGCTTTCAAATCCTCTAGTGCACAAGAAACATTTTTTTCTTTTATTTCTATCGAGGTTTCCATTACACCCCCTTATATACGATTGTATAGTAGATACATTTTTTTTTTAGAGATGGGGACTTTTATGGATTGGGATAAGTTTTTTGAAGCATGTAGGCGGGTTAGGGTTTCATAGGGAAGTGACATGGGTAGGTGGGAGGTAAAATGGATTAAATAAAAGATAGGGAGAACCTAGGGATAAAAAGTTTAGGATTTTAGGGATGGTTAGTAGCTTAGAGAAGAGAAAATACAAATGATTAAGACTAATTAGATAATGAGATGAGGATAAGAGGTTTAATGATAAGGATTAATAATAAATTAAAATGGGTAGGATAATATATGGGAAATATGGGAATGTTAACATGAACATGAATTAATTAAGAAAGGGGGTCTAGATAGGTGACCGTGGTAAAAATAAGTGAATGCGGGGCAAAAAGGGTAGCAATACCAAATTTTGGTGTCTACATTGGGATTTACTAAAGCCATTACTTCAAGTAAAGAATACGTACTACCATGTTCCCTTATTTATTTTAGTAGGGAAACTAAAATTTCTCTTAACTTTACCCTTGTTAAAGATATAATGTCATCAAAGAACATCCTTATGGACATTTAAATTCTCAACCTTGCTAACTACTATTTGAAACAGGTGTGTTGGTATCTCATATTCACATACAGAAGCACATACTTATCCAAAAAAGTTAAATCGCATAAAGCTACTTTTTTTTCCAATATTTATCTAACTATTCCAACCATCAAACTTTAGACCCAAAAAATCAGTCTCATTGATAAACAAATATTTATTGCCAGACAAACATGTTTCCTCAACACTAGAAAAAAATCAGCAATAAATATGGTTCTTTCTTGGGATTGTTTAATTAAATGATGCATTTCATCCAACATTAAAATAAGACCACACGACATTATAAATGTCTCTAAATCAGTCAAACAATATATCAAATCTTGATCCTTGTCCACTTCCATGTGATTCCGCCATATTACTCCCAATAAGGATTGATACTCGTTGTACACCCTACGAACCAGTTAATACAATGAGATCCACCTCAGTGTCAACATAATTTAATAGTTTATTCCCATTTTTTATTCTTTCTACAAATATTTGGAATTCCATGAACCTTTTAGGACTACAACAGAAATAATCATAAATCTCTGTGAACAATTTTTTTCAAATTTTGCTACATGTTTAGATTTGCTTGACTATTTTGTAAGCTAGATGTATTCTATAATCTATACAATGAATGCAAATCATATACAGGAAATGAGATGTTTTTATTCTTACACACAGACCATTACGATGACATTGCATTACAGATGCCCCATCTGCCCCAACACATACCATATTTGTTGCAATTATGAAATCATCCATGACATTGATCTCTTTAAAACTTCTTATCCCCAATTCACAAAGGTTTTCAACATTGGAGTTCCCACTCATCTTGTGAATAGAAAGTAAGTGAGGTTTTCACGCCATGATTCTCAATAGTATAAACATGCATACATACCCAAGAAATATTTTCTACTATTGTAGCCTCATCAATAGACAAAGACATGTATCGTGCAAACTTAAGTTTCTATTTCAAGTCTTTTTTCTCAACCATAGTCTATGAATTTTGGCCAATCCCAACCACTAATTTAAAACCAGTGAGAATGAGGAAAGTGTGGGACACCAAGAAAAGACAACATCTTCTTTTGTTCAATAAAATATTTTATAAGACAGACCTCTTTTCAAAATATGAAAAACGAGGAGCTAGTTGAACTGTTTTAATTAAAAGACTATTTTGAATGACCTTGTTAAATTGAGATGTAATTGTCCCTCCATTCTCTAAAACTAATCTATTAAAGTTCTTTTGTGCTCCTCAAATTCTTTTTCATACATAATATGTAAATAAGCATCTACATTTTTCCATCTGGCAACATTCTTCACAACTCCATCTATAGCTTGTTTTTCATATATCTTTCCTATGTGTTTCTCAATAGTATCCAATTTAAGTTGTATTTTCTTATCCATGCCTAATTTCCAGCTATAGATTGTACATTTTCATTCTTTGGTAGGTTCATATTTATTTTTCTCATTTTCAGTAGGTTCAATAAATGGAGCCTGTTGGTTGCTCAAACATGCACCCAAGTCTTGGATCTCAAAAGGGCTGAGGTGTCTGAGACCACAATGGAATTGTCCCCAAGTTGTAGGACCTTGCGATCTTAGGACGGATCTCCGGAGAAGGTTGGTTCCTCTATCTATTTCTACTGCTACTGCTACTCCTAGTGCTGAAAGGGGAAACTAAGCTAGGAATGCCAAGGAACCAAGGAAAGAAGGATAACATGAAGTAAACTACACTAAAAGGTGATAGCACCAGAAAAGAGGGATGAACACTATCTATTCCGAGTGAGAATGACGGGGAATGTGTGAAAGGGGGCTAGGCACGAGTAGCACAGAGAAATACACATTCACCAAATCGTTCTCATGGAACACAACCAAATAAGGAACTGCAAGGGACCTGAAATAGCACAACAATACACAATGCAAGAGAAAAGGAAAGAAGAAGGAATACAAACACGTTAGGAAAGAGAATAGTCACAAAACGATGCTTCTATTACTTCCAAGAATGCATAAAACTACTACAATGATAAGGAGGCTGATATCCACATGCAAGAGCCAAACATGGAGGTTTGCAACTCAAAATACAGAAAATATGGAGTCCTTAGCAACATGCGTAAGGATCCAGAGTATCCAACCTTTTACAATGAGCCCTGACCTAGCCCTTTATAGGTTCAGCACAGAGGGAAGAAGGAGAGAGAGAAGCGGGAAAAAACTAATTTGAAGATCAACCACCATCGTTAATGCCTCCTGGAAATCCACCCCAAATCTGTCGTGTCTGCATCAATTACTTGTTTGGCGCCTCAAAGGAGGAGGAACGGTAGATCGAATCGAATCAGATCCATTGGTTGAAGAAATCTGATTCTACTTTAATGGCCTGATAGACGTTTCTTGATTTCCTCCCCACCTAACTTCTCCAAAATTAAAGATTCAGATCTCTAAGGTGTAAATGAGGCCGAGATCTTTCCAACGGTGCCAAATTTGTCAGATTTTGAGCCCCAAGTTGAAAGATATGCCCATTTGAAATTTGAATTGCGGGGCGCGCAATATTTTAAAGAGTTTGACGTACTGGGTCCATGTGGCAGCCTCGCGCACCTTAGATATTCGGCCCCTGCCTTTACTTTTGAAAATGCACTAGACCAACACATGGAGACTTCCGTGGGCTCCTTTGTATTTTACCTAAGTCTCTTTGCTTAGCGGGCCAAAAGTCTGACCCTAGACACGTGGTGGCTTGGCACTTGTTTGGAAACCTACCCCAAATTTGATCTTTGAAATAGCACAGTGCTGACACTTGGCTCCCATCGCTGGCCTGCCTCTGCTTTGACTATTCAACCCCTGACTCTGTCCCTTTTTTGGACTTGGGACACGTGGAAGGCCCACGCATCTTTGGGGACTACCTCCAAACTTTCCTTTTGAAATTGCGTCGTTGATCCACATGGAGGCTTCCGCTAGTTCTTTATACTTAGTCATTTTTAGGCCCGCTTTCACTTTTAGATTTGACCTCTGTTGATTGTTGGCCACATGGAGAGCTAGCACAAGTTTGAGTCTCTGCGTTGGTCTTCCACCTTGGAATTGCGCTGAGCTGACTAGAAAGAAGGTGAACGCGTGGAGTGTGGGTGCAAGGGAGAAAAGCATAAAGAGGCGAATGAAAAGTGAGCATGACGCACAGGAGCGAGAAGCAAGCACGTGAAAGGGGAACAAAGTGGTGGGCGCGCATGTAGGAGGAAGGAGAGAAAGCGGGGTGTGCAAGGGGGAAGGTGCACAAGGGAAAATGGAAGGAGATAGAAGAATGTGAAGGGGAGAAGGATGTGTATGCAAGTTATCCAAATTGCTAGGAGAGCTATTTGGATAACAGAAACTTAGAAACCCACTCTTACCTGAAACACCTTCACAAGTCCCATTTTCTTACCTTTCTCTTTGTTCCAAAAATATATTTCCCCTGCGTATTTTTCATGGTGGAATTTAAATCTCGTTGACTGTCATATGTTTTACCTCCAACATTTAACTAGGCAGGTGATGGCGTCTTGTCACTAGAGTGGAAATGTAAATCATCTAGTGATGTAAGTTCAACTTCATTCAATGGGATGTCTTCAAGGGGAGGCATTTCATTGTCGTTTTCAAATCATCAATGAAATCATTCTGAGTTTCATTTCAAATGCAATCATTATCACTTTATTGTGTTGATCCTACTGGAGAAGGATGGGATTCTATAGATGGTTTCTCAAAATAAGATGTGATTTTTTGTATGTCAGTACCTAAGATGTTACAATTATTAGGCTCCCTCTAATGTAGTGGTCTTTAATATCATGTAAGGTGCCATTTTAAAAACTTGGCCACGATCGGATGAAAAACTAAGTGATTTCAGTGTCGCGTGAAGCATGGATGACACGTGATAGAATAAAATCGAAAAATGACATATTTAAATATATTGGTAACATTATTAATAGTCTAACTTACAAAATAAGATAAAGCAATGAGACATTATAAAAAACAGGTTTTAGGAATAGAGTTACATGTACTAAGTGCTTATAGGATGTAAAATGTAACGTAGTATCCAGAAAGATCTTGATTTATTTTATTTTTATAAGAAAATAACAATATGTTGAATCCTTTTATACTTCACAAATTCACAAAATTGGCAAATCAAAAAAGATAAAACAATGTTTGAACTTTCATTAGTGATTAGTTTCTACAATTTAGATATGTGTGTGTGTGTGTGTGCGTTTGTGCATGTGAAGTGTGTATGTGTATGGAAAATTTAATCAAATTACAAAAAAAAACCCAAACATGTCCGTGAATGAGACCAAAGGACCACGAAGGTTCTAGATTATTTCTTGGAAATCCAATAATGTTTTGAAATATCATCACATCGTTCACTGCGGAGATTCATTAAAACATATACATTGGGATTGGAGATATGATTGGCTATTTGCATGGGACAAATCCTATTGTTTGTGGAATTTTTGGGTAAACATCAAGTGGGCATTTCCATTATCATAAAATAGCCAAATTTATAGATCCAAAATTCCTACTATTCGCCAAATTATGAATACTTCGCTGCTAAAAAATTTCCCCATTTCAGATCCCTCTTCCACATGCATCTCACTCTCTTCATCACCACTCATTCAAGCTAACCATTCATTTCTTCCTGACACCTCCACCGCAGCTTATACCACCTATGACATCCAATCACACTCCTCTTTTATTTATTCCCCATCATTTATATTCACTTGTTCTTCCATCTCTTCCTCACAAATCATCTACACTTTCTTGCATTGCCTCGTCTCTTTTGGAGCATTCTTCCAAATACACCTTCTTGCCTCCAGTAACCACTATTCAGGCACTAATTATCAACTCCTCCCCTTTGTTCAAATCATCTATGAACAATCACATGGCCCTTTGTTCTTCTACATCTGCCACAAAAACCTCATCCACATCTCATTACACCCTTGTCCCATTTCAATTTTCTCCTATTATATTAGATCAGGTTTTTCAACATTCCTTCTTACATGCGATCTTCCTATTCCATACAATCATCCTATCATCCCACTCCTTCATCCCAAGGCAGAACCATTCTCTCATGCTTCTTCTAGACATCACTATGTTCTCCACTCCTTGTCCACCTAACAGTCTCACTCTCTCCATGCTTCCTATCATGACACATCTTCCATAATTGATTTATTTTCATGTCCTCATCTACTCATCGTTATTGCACTTTCTCCACACCCAAAATCCTTTTTTATCACCATCATCCCCACCATCACATCCTCCATTTAATACCATTTTATGGTTTGTTATTTGGCATTTTTTTTCACTCATCATCCATATCATCTCCTCACTCTAATTATTAGCTCTCATTTATCGCTTGTTTCTATACATCATGTCTCTCACTCGCCTAGTATATTATATGTGGACTAGGAGGTTTTTATTTTTCTTCACTACTCACATTATGCATGCTCCATACATTCCACTTCTCGTCATTTGGCATGGATCCTAAACAAGATTTTTGCATTTTTATCCTGTACATTTTATTTCCATCATTCTGACACAAACACAAACACAAATTTTCACATCTTAAGTTAAACATCTTTCAAAAATCTAAAAAAAAATCAATATATCCCAAAAATTACAATAAACAACACTTGCTCATGTATCCATTCTTCATGAATTTTCTCCATTCATTCATATTTCATTTATAGTTCATTCACATTCCATGTCTTGGTTTGTTTCAGTATATTTTTGGTGAACTCTTGATTACCTTGTTGTCACATTTTTTGTCGATATTCTCTACTATAGTTGCTTGAAATTGGTCTCTCCTTACTCAGTGAATTAAGAATGACTGTCCTCTTTAAGATCCACACAAGCTTACACACTTAAAAACTTGTCTTGAAGACCCCAGGGCATTATTTGTCGACACTTTCCAATGTCGTCTCCATCGTCACTCTCACTTTCATCAAGCCATTAGTGGTTCTAAACCCCTTGCCAAACCAAGAGAGTCACATATCATGTCAAAAATAATATAAAATAAATTATCACATGTCAAAATTGAAAAGAAAAGCTATTGAAAAAAAAAGAACAATATACAAAACGTATCACTCTCAGGTGTCTTTCTAGCATCTCTATCGGAGCTATGGACACCTGAATTGAAGTAGAGCAATGTTGCAACTAGAATCTTAAATGTATCATTCATTGAGGTATAGATGGTTGGCTGGCAATGGAGCCAATGCATAGGGTTATAATTTCCTTTCTATTTCATTAATCACCAAATCCTTTTTTAATCACGACCTACACATCTGGATTGTGGCGTGGTCTTTCACTCATTTTTCACTAAGTTACGGGTCTTCACTTCAAGAAGTAATTAACATCTCATGTGCACACATGGGATCTCAATGAGTTCGCTTGGGTATAGTATGCATCACCTTATGATTGTTTAGACCTTGTTCAAGGGTGCTGGCCATTTTATCTCACTTGTGGTCTCATGTCTTGTGGCATCTGCGGCTAATCTTGTTTTCACTACATACTTTTTGTTCAAGTGTGGCAGCTTATTCATCTACATATCACCTTGCATTCTCATCATTGCAACCATGTCATTTACATGTGGTTCATAGCTCTGACCTCATTTCTAATGCACTTGTATCCCTGGGCATCATAACTGCCTTCTACACACATTTTTAATATCATCACTTTTCATCTCATATTGCAATTGGCTAGTGCAATTTTCATTTTTCATGCTTCATCGCGGAATTTTTATCACTCATCTCTGTCACCCTCATCTTCAACATTGTCTTCACACATCGCTCCTCATGGTGCATTGCCCTCATTGTTTCTATCATTTATGTAAATTTCTCGATCAATACCTCTCCCACTCACTATTGCATTACCCTACCACTGTTAGTAATATTTACCATGCTACTTTAGACAGGTCCCTACTCACCTCATTCCCTCAAGATCATCTATACACTCAGAATTTACACACGTACCTGATATGATTTTTTATCCAAACTGATCCCAAACTCCTAATACCCCACCCCCATGTAATTGTACAGGTTTTATCCCAAACATCTCCCTAGTAACTTGAGCCTCTCCCAGTGTAACCCACCCATCACCATAACTATTCCCTGCCACTTCTAATAAAGACTTGAGAGTTGTTTCCTAGTCCTCATCGCCAATTCCAACCCTTCAACTAGTAGTTCATGCTAGTTTGTGACCCACTCACCTTTCTACTCACTCCCCCACCATTGGGGCTTAAGTCGTTATAAATTGAATATCTACCTACCCACACATGATAACCCAACTCATCCATTAGGCGAACTCAAACATGAATATAACTATCCCCCTAAGCCTACCCTAAATTCAACTTAAAATTATCAAGTAGATCTCACTCTATTCCAATCTATTATAAGTCAAATCAAATCTTTTGACTTGTCTCCCAATAGAAAATCTTATTCAACATTAGATCCTCTACTCAAACCATTCGCTTGTGTGAATTATCCCACATTCTTACTACTCCCACCACATTTTCCCATGCATAACACTATCTTCCTCTCTCTTTACATGGTGATCAACGTCCGACTTGCCGAATCTTTAACCCTGCAATAATATACCCCTCACCTGGTAACTTTAACTACATAGCCCATGCCTAAATTCCTAGAACTCAAGCACTACCCACCATTATTGTCCAAATGTCACTATAATAACTACCATCAACTTGTTTTGATAAAGCCTCATAATCCTCTCACCCTCTGAAAATGAACACCAATTAGAACTTGTTAGTCATTATATGTGCAAAAATGTTCTCCATGTCACTCCATGATTGAGAACCTTCCATTTGCTCATGTGATCTACCACTTATCTCACCTACTAGGGGTCAACATATCCAAATCACACTAAACGTGGCTCACCCATCTCATTGGAAAAGCTCACCACTCATTTCTTGGCTGATAAATAATTTTATGTCATCCCTGCATAGCTTTAGATCTTAAATGCTCACACTATATCAACGATCTAAAAGACTCAATCCATAACTTTAATCACTCAAGGAAAATCTATCCACTTAGCTTGTAGATATCCCTTTCATCCTTCGATGCATTTCCTTATGCACTTATGAATTAGGGGAAATTATTTTGCTAGCTTTTACATCAAAATGTTTCCTATTCCAAGGACCATTTTCTCTCATCTTCAATCACCACTTTTTCCTGTTCACGTTACGCTAGGGAAACCCACGGCTCAATTAGCAAATTCATCACTTGAGAATTTGGGAATCATATCCTGAAAAACCTTCTCATACAGTGCTTTATACTTTGTCTATCTAACAATCAATCAATCAATTACTTATACATTACCTTGATTAAAAAATAGTCAACCTAGTAGATGATTTTTCTTCACAAACTCCAGATGAAGTGGCCCATCGATATATTTTCTAGGTTCATTTACACCTTTATCTTATTCAACCATCTGGGCTACATAATTTCACTGGAAACCACCAGATAGTCATACTTGGTTATATGATCCCCATCTCATCTTCAATTTGTTCCATTGCATCTTTGCCTATTGCAACATGTCTAACCCAAAAGGGAAAATATGTAGACACTAGAAAACACATATTATGCATAAGGTCTCCTATTCAAAAATATAAAAAATCATAAAACACAATAATCCTAAAAAAGTAAATACTACAAAAGAAAATAAAAAATATAAAATCCCACAAATATGCTGATAATATGACACCGCACCACTCATTTACTAACCCTCACCCACTCACATTTAATTTTGTCCACCCCACCTACCCATGTGCATGCCCAATGCACTAAAAACCCATATCATTCCCTCATCAAATGCACATTGAAAAGTTGTGACCTTATCAGGGACATTCCCCTATGCACTCAAAATCTATAAAATCACCCTCTCCCACATCATTTCAACCCCTTGATTCTTTGTCTACTTGAGCTCATACTTGATTTTTAGTTTCTCTTACTTGCATATCTCGGTTTTGTAGGTATTAGAAGAAGTGAAAGGATAGCACAAAGGATAGATGCAACTTGCTGCAATCATTGTTTTAACAAAATTTTACACGTAGGGAATTGCAGCTATGATTGGCTTGCAATCTCCATGTGATTTTTAGTGAATCACAATTATGATTGTCCTGTGATATGAGTCACTACTAGTCATTTTCATTTATGCATTGTTTTGTCATTTTTATTTCAATAAAATGTCTTTTATCTCCTTAAAATGGTTAGGGATATGACTTAGGAAGGTCCCCTAACCACCAAAAATAACTAACATTTTAAAAGTGTGCTTGTGTACAACTTAGATTATTGATCTCAGGAAGAGTTTTTACCCACTTTATTTAATGAAAGAAACTACAATTTTCCCTCTCTTAACAATGGAAGCATAAGTCTATTTTATTTTAGTAGCATTGATTTGAAATATTTAATATCAACTAGCACATCTTATATGTGATCTAAATCTAGGCATACACATAGCTTTGGAAAAGTTTGAAAAATCTCCCTCTAAATTCATGGAAACCCATCGCTCTCCCCAAATGTGGGCAACACCATCCAAATTTTGATTAGACACAATCAGCTTGTCCTCATAAGTCCTAATCCTTTGTATCCTAAAATCCAATTTGAGCTTTCTCAACCACGTGCTGGCCTCCATCTTACCTTTGAAATCATGCAACATGATCTTCATTTGTAAGTTAAAATAAGGGTGTTGAAATCTCCCTTTCTCTTTATCCTTGGCTCCTTACTATTCATCTTCATCATCTAGTGGATCTGGATCTAATTTATCCCAAAGGGTGTCATCCTCCTCTTTATCCACAGTTTGACTTGGATTTTTTCCTAATGAATGTATCTCCTTTCGACCTCTTTAGAAAAATCATCAAATAACCCCTTCATCCCCTCTTTGGTCATGAAATTTGAGGATTTTCATGGGTAGACTCCCCTACACATTTTGGTAGCAACTACAAAGGAGAAAAAAAATGACATGTGCTTTAATACCATTTGTTATGCTTCAAAATAAAAATGGAAATTAGAACTGCAAATATCTATAAAAAATGTAGATAAACAAAAAAAGAATGAGCGAAGCACTTGCTTCCGAAGGATGGATTGCACCAACAAATATGACTATAACAAAATATCTCTCACACAATGGCGGTTATCTCTTGCATTACAATGATATGGTAAAAAAAACTACAATCTTTAGGGTTTTCTCCTCATTTATATTCTATCCCTAGAAACCTAATTTACCCATGAGTAACCCATGACCTAACCCAACACTAACTCTAAGTTATCTAAAAAATATAATATATAAAAAACAACATTAACTAAACACACACACACATAAATATATAAGTTGTGTTTAGATACACAACATATAAAGGTAAAATAAAAAATAGCAAATCCTTTTTTCCCATATGTTCTTAAATTTTCCCATTGTCGGTACCTTGGAACTAATGGTCAAGTTAATGATGTTGACTGACTAGAAACAAAACTATTTGTTGACTACAAACGAAACTTTATTCTTAAACTTATAATATTTTTTATTAAGGAGACACGTGTTAGTTACTCAATACTTATTCCATCAAATCCACCCTTGAAATATTTTCTCCTTGTTATCTCCTCCATATAGAAAATATTTTAATCAGACGATCTAAATATTTTTTTCTTTTGGAGAAGTATGAGCCCCTTTAGTTTTTAATCTTTGTCATCTCATATTCTTAACTTGTGGAAATTATTTCTTATTTTTTGCAACGACGATAATAAGTTATTGGTTAAATCTAATGACCACATATGCCTTGCATTGCGATGACATGGACGCCAAGAATGCATACTTTGCACCTCTCAATTCAACAAGACTATATTGACATGGGGTTTTACAGGGGTGGTGAAGGAATTGTACCGAATGCATCCTCCACTAATTACAACAACGTGGCTCATGGAATGTTCTCAGCCTCTCCATCTTTCACCTTTAGGTACTACATCATTTCAACTAATTTCCCCATTTGTAACATGATATAACCTGTTGAACTATCTATGGCCACCCATTTGTCTTCTAAGATGAAATATTTGTTGCATGTTGTTTTATTGTCATCCTATGTTTTGCATCTCATTGTTGGCTAAGAGAATTTTCGTCAATATTCATGTGCTACCCATGTCAACCACCACGTCAAAATAGTTAGTGATGGCTGCTTCGATGTTCCTTGACTTGCTTTCCAACATATCTTCTAGGTAGGTCAAAGCATGTGCTTTAATTCTTGATGCCCCCTCCTTTGTAACATATAGGGCATATAATTTATTACAAAATATTTTTTAGTTATCAAATTTGCATTCGAATTTGATGATCAATGACAACCCACATGGATTTACTGAACATATCAAATGGTTAAATTTTAGTGAGTGGTAGGTGTGACACCTTCATGATTAGGGTGGAGGAAATCAAACTTAAGTTCCATTCGCAATAAGGCCTCACATGGCCGAGACCTTCATTGCTCCTTCATTTGGTGCTCAAGGTGTTTGAGGTCTCGACATGGCGAGAACTACCTCAACCAATTTTATTTTCACGCTCGTTGACAAGTTTTCGCATGGGTGAGAACTCCCTACCACCTCCTTCATGCCACTCCTCAATTCTTGCATTAGATAGTACTTGTATGCAACAACCAAACGCCTCCTTTGAAATCTCACTTTAATAAGAATTCCATTTTGCTTATCCTTTTCCTTCCTATTTCCAAGCCTCAAGGAATCGAGAACTCTCCATGTGTCTACCATGAATCCCTCCGAGAAGGTTGCTTCCAAAATAGACAACCAAATCTACAAGCGATTTTAATGGCTTCATGTTAGTATTTTTGTCATGTCTTGCTATTTTGAGCGACGATGCAAATGGAAAGATAAAACATATCATTGATTATAGTGTTTGTATTCCATTCACCTTCTTTTATGATAATTGGAAATATCAAGTTTATCTTTTGAACACGTGTTCTTTATTGGCCTTTGCTCTATCAATCATTGTTATAAGGATATGCGAAATTATTGACATTGGAGATATAGAACGACATATTTGTTCTACAATCGCACATGTCTCAGGAGTCCAAACAACACACCCACATGCATAAATAGCCAACTTTTTCATTCAAAAGGTAGTCCAAGATGTCTCATGGAGCCTGGATCCACCATAGGGCAAAAACGAAGTTATCACATCTTGGCTTTACACCCCTCCTGCTCTTCTTCAAATACTTATGCCTCTAAGTTGTTGCTTATGTGTTTTACCTTCAGATAATAGAACATTATCTTGTTCTTGTTCTTCAGTGGTTGTTTCTCTCTCTAGATTCTATAATTGATCTCCCCTCTTTTACAAAATAACATTTCATTACACTCCCTTCCATATCTTCACTACTTGACTTTCTAATCCCTTCCATACACCCAAAAAAACATTTATTTCTTTTGTATCCATCTAAGTGTCCATTACAACCATGTGATCATAAAGAATACATTCATCCATAAAGAATACATTCATATTAGTAGGTAGATTGTGTTACAATTTAAAATTCGTTCAATTAGAGTAGTTAAACGAATGTTTTACTTCAATTTTTTTCTTAAGGTTAAGGGTGAGTATCGGCGAAGATGCTGATCTAGCGATGGCGACAACTATCCAGCAGCATCACACCACTGGAAGTAGGCATCCGTAAGCATAGCAGACCACGTCAAAAATTCCACACGCAAAAGGGCGCAAATATCAAATCATAGTATATTTAATTTTCTTAAACCAGGTTTTATGCGGGGGAAACTTACAACTACAAATTACAAACCGGTTGCAGTAGGTGAGAAACGAGTGAAATACGCATCCGACGGGTCGTCGACAATGCGTATGCACGGAGGCTCACGCCACCTGGCCAAAAGCAAACACGTTTTTTGGTTACCACTTTCTTCACAAACTACATCACCACGCGTTCCACCCCGCCTTTTTAAACCACGCTCTCATTACCATTTCATCTCTCCACCCAGGATCGAATCCCGTCCCCTTCTGTTCTTTCTTAAAACAGAAGCCCCAGAAACCCCAGATTAGCATTTTATCTCATCCACCCAGGATCGAGTCTCGCCCCTTTCTGTTTATCTTGTAAACTGAAGCAGCAGCAGTAATGGCAGACGCGCAGCGAATTTATCCGGCGAGAGAGGATGTCGAGAAGGCCGCAAAAAGTCCGCCGCCGAGCGCTCCTCTTGCGCCGAAATCGAGCCTGGTGTCGGAGAAAGGAGATCCGGCGGATAATTCAGGGCAAGCTATCCACATTCAATTTCCCAAAGATCAAATGTTTCCCACACGAGAAGCTCCCAGATATCACTCCCGCCCTCCACACCGCCCTCGCCGTAATCTCTGTTGCCGCTGCTTCCTCTGGTCATTTTGCCTCCTCATCCTCCTCATCGCCGCCATAGCCATCGCCGCCGGAATTTTATACGCCGTTTTCGAGCCCAGGGCTCCGAAATACTCAGTGGAAAATATTCAGATCACCAGCTTCGCCGTCGGCACAGACGCCACCGTTTCTTCGCAGTTCTCGGTGAACGTGAGAGCGAGGAATCCGAATAAAAAGATCGGCATATATTATTTAGACGACAGCTATCTTGCGGTTTTCTACACCGGCACGGAGCTATGCAGGGGCAAACTACCGCCTTTTTACCAGGGACACAAAAATACTACAAATTTAGACGTCACTCTCACCGGCTCTAACATTCAGATCACCAGCGAAATGGTTAGTTCGTTGAATGCAACAGCAGCAGCAGGGAAATATTCCTCTGCGCCTCAAGGCGGATGTTCCAGTGAAGGTTAAGTTCGGTAAATTGAAAACGATGAAGATTACTTTCCGCGTGCGATGTGACCTTGTGGTCGACAAGCTTGCTGCCAACACCAGTGTGACTATCAGTACGAAGAAATGCAAGGTGAAGCTTTGAGGGTTTGAAGAAGACGGCCATGACCGAAGCTTGTTAATCATTTATTTTCCGTTAGTTTCCTGTGATTCATTTATACACTCCTACATTTAGACTCCGGTTTGTATCATGGCACTGTAGGCCTGGTTGTACACAGAAAAGAGGATACATATATTTGTTGTTACAGTTTAATGATATTCGTTGATTTTTTATTATTAAATTAGTATGGTTCCCACCTGCAATTATTTTATGCAGCGACAGAATTCATGCTTAAAAAAAGAATGTCACGCATTTCAAAGTTTACGTTAGAAACAAAATTAAAACGCGTGGGGCCGTCTTTTGTTTGACTTGCTCCACCTGGATGACTTTATAGAGTGTAAAGTTGTTTAGGTAACTTTCGTTTTGCTAAAAACATCCGTGCGTTTTTTTACATCTATGACACCGTTATATACTTTTGACACGTGGTTTTTTCCCTCTCTCCTTGGGTTAGAATGCATCCATCCCTTTTTTTTCTTTTTTTTTTGGCTTTTTCATATTAGTGAACAGAGTAAATGAGTTATTTGTGCTCAAGATTCATAGTAGAAGATGTGATATTGAACACACTCTGAAATCACCTTTTAGTCCCATAGACTCTTCAATATGTGGACGTCATTAAAATATTTCATTCATTCATTTCACTTTTTGATATATAGTTTGTATGTCATTAAGATCCATTTTTTTTTAATTTAATTGTCAAGAAATACTTCATTGACATGAAAAGGTTACACATGATATATTTAGTATTGTATTGGGCCCTCACATATGTTCTAGAGATACCAAATAATTATTATAGTATTTATCATTTTTGAAGATGGTATACTTTATGGAGTATTTTTGGCACAGAGTTAGAGTTTTGTATATTAATAACTTTTTTTTTCATTTTTACACTTTAATATTTTCAACGTGCCTTTTTGTTTTTTGTTGAGCGATATCCAATATTTAGAAGCATGAAAAGTAGGTAGTGCTCAAAACCGCAGCCAACTCTTAACATAGACCCCTAAAGCTTGATTTATTTTTTTGGAATTCTTTACAGATATGTGAGGGTTTCCTTAAGGCAAGAAGAAGAAATTTTATTTTACAAAATACGTGTTTTACAATGCATGGCTTGACCAACAACATCCCAACATTTTTATATGGTTGCCCTAATCAAAGCCACATTTTTGGGCAAGTTTCCCAATATCATTAACATTGGGGGTGCATGTTTTCATATTTATATGAATATTGTCATATCTTGTGTTATTACAATTAAATATCAAATGCTATGTATATGCCCTATATGCCCATTTCTATGTTTGAAAAATATCATATAGAACTTATTATTGTCTTGCACATTTATTATGTTAAATTGAAAGTAATTAATGTAATTATATTGCATTTAGGTGTAATTTGTTTATCCATATTACATTTTGGTGGAACTCGAGCCATCGTACACCCTTTTAGGTTTGGATTTTGTCCATAATGTTGTTGAACTTAAATTCTAGAATTAATTTTTCTAAGATTTATTGGGTTATATTTAAAAGTTGTAGTTTTTTATTTTATTTTATTTGTTTGCTCCCAATTCGTGAGTTAATTTCTTAAATACATTTTACCCCTGGTGTGTTTTCCATGACACCCTCTAGATATGTTTTTTAAAGATGATGTGAAATCTTTTATGAATGTCATGTCCATTTGTAGAGGATGGTGATTATTATGATGGTGACGATGAAATTGATGACAACTATAATTGAATTTTATTCCAATAGTTACAACAAAACATGATAGGGATCGATATTGATGCATTTGATCTTTTGACTTTCTTTACATAGATTTTGTTGGGAAAGAAACAAAAGCAATATATAAAGATAAACCAACAATAAAAGATGGTTTTTAAATTGTAGATGGAAAGGGTCTTACCCTCATGTAAAACAAGTTAGAGAAATATAGATTTGGATTAAAATTACACAAAAGATTGTTTCTTCTCAACCAATTGATTTCTTCATATAGCATGATAAACTTGTTTTTATGTCGAAGGCATTCGATTGTGAGAAATCATTTTCTGGTGAGTGTTCATGTTTTCTAGCGACCCTTTTCTTCAGCTACTTTTTTCAAGCATTTTTTCGGAAACTCCTATAGAGGAAACACCATTTGGAAGGATTTTGGCAGAGGTTGGGAGGAGGTTGGCATGGATGCAGGAAAGTTGTTCATGTAACATTGACATTGTTTCACCAAATGCAATCAACAAGTGTTCAACCCGATCAGGTCCTAGTTAAAATCATTGAAACAAGTGGAGGATTTATATGGTTTAATGATGAAATTTCGTGTATACTTTATGAAGGAAATGTTTATGGAGTTTTTTTGGAAAAACATTTATTGGAGAGATATATTTTGTACGTAGTTCAACTTCCTTCGCTCAATTGACCTACCCCATCATAGAGCACTACTACATCAGTCATACTTAGTTGAGCTCCTTTGACAAGAGCACTACTCTGTCAAATTTACTTGGGGTTTAGACCTAATTCATCCATCTATCCAAACCTTAGTGGACTTGACATGCTAATATGTTAAGAGAAGCTTAAAGAAAACATGGGTTTCATGAAGAGGCATGGGATTGTTTTACCAAATGCTACCAAAATAAATCCAACCTAATCACTTCACTCTTACCATCATTTGTTTGGCTTGTGCCAAACTAGGAGAATTGGGACAGGGGATGGAAATCCATCAAAAATAATTAAAATCCATTTAGTTTCAGCATGCTTGCCAATTGTTTGACAAAATAAATACTGCAAACATGGTTTCATGGACCATGAAAATTATAGGAATGCACAAAATGGTGTTCTTAACATGGCTTGAAGGATTTTTAAAGAAATTCTTTGACGGAGTGTGGTCTCAAAAACGTGATGATTGTAGTGGATGTATAAATTGGTGTTCTTGACAAGGCTTGTATGTTTTTAAAAAGAAAAACTCAACCAAATGTAGTGTCATGGAATTTCATCATTGTTGGAAATGTGCAAATGAGCTTTGTAAGAAGGTATCAGAGGTTTTTAAACAAATACAATTAGTTGATGTAAACCCCACCTCTCTAGGATTTTCTAGAAAATGAATCGAGCATGTATAAAAATGAGAGATTTGGACCAGGGAATGAAATTCCATCCAAGAATACTTGAAATTAGATTATACTCACTTGTTACTGTTGCACATTGCCACCATGCTGCTAACTTGTGTCACAATGAGTTTTTTAGAATAGGTTTTGGTGTTCTTTCAAGGAATAATTGAAAGAATATTTTGTTTGATATCATAGTTGTGACTTTGTATGTATACATGCCTGCAAATAGTGGAAGCATACAAAAGGCATGTAAATTGTTTGACAAAATGCATCAACAATACACAGTCTCATGGAATGCAATGATTGTAGGATATGCACAAAATGTATATACATGAAATGAGATTATTAAAAAGGCCTTGTCTGGTATTTTTAGGTAAATGCAGTTGGAAGGTATAAAGCCAAACTTGACAACCTTTCCTAGAAACCTCCTAGTTTATGCATGTAAATTTTTTGTGAAAGAAGTAAAATGTATATTGGGATGTAGTATAATGGAAAATTTATAAGAATAATATTTAAAGGAAAAGAGATTTTCTTAGTTAGTAGGTGATATGAGAGTTCGAATCTAGAAGGAGCGTGAAATTCAGGATAGACAGTTTGCAACATGCTAGATTTTCAATTACCTTGCTCTTGATTGTTGTGACAAAGCCAAAAAAAATTGAGTGACATTTAGTCATGAAAGCAACACTGTAATTTCTAAATTGGTGGTTCACCATGTTCCATATTTACAATTGAGGTAACTCATTTCACAACAAAAAAGGGAGCCCTTCCATTTTTTTCCTATGATAAATATGAAAAACCTTGATTTTATATAAGAAATTTTGATGTAATGATAAATTTGAAGGAAAATGTAGTCATGATTGGTAAAATTGTAGTTTTGGGTGCATTTTTTGGGAATAAAGTGGTCAAATCATATCATTTTTCTTGGTTAGAATTGATTAGATAAGGGAAAATTTGAAGCAAAGTTTGAAATTTTCATTCATCTTGAGGTATAATAATATGGGCATGAAATATCACCCATTATGTTGAGAATTAAAGTTGTACATTGTTGAGTGCATAAATGTTTTTTTTTAATTTTGGCGTGATGTTCATCCCCATTCCATTTGGAAGTAATTAATTCATACAATTCCATGCATGGAAATCCCTCTCTTGGTTTGAACAGGTGTTTGATGACGGTCAAGTTTTTCATCTTATGAGATTCATATGTGGCAATCGAACTAAGAATATATGTTGGTAAAATCCCTCTTATTCTTGTAAATGTCATGGAATATTTTTACTCCTATATGAAATCCAACCACTGCATATCAGACAAAAACAACTCCATGAGATTAGGGTGTATAAAAAAATGATAGATGGCTAGTCCAATCTATGATAGCAAGTGAGGTCTCCAACTAGAGCAACCACCACTAAAAAACTTTATGTTTGCTTCATCATATAAAATGTAAAATCCTTGTTATGAAAAATAATATTTTATGGGGTTTTAGTATGGTAGAACTTGACATATTTAATTCTCAATACCTCATTTTCACTTCTCAATACCGTATTGTACAATCGATACATGATTCTCCTCCCATAGTTTTGTTCTTATGATGCTTATTGATAGACGAAGGGGCAATAGAAATGGAGTGGAAGGAAGGGTATATTATTGCAAAGAGATATTTGTGTGAGGTGAGGTGAACACAGACATGTTTCTTAAACCAAAACTTGACTTGTATTCCTGCTTCACAGTATCAATGCCGCATTTGCAATCGAGGAAACTCGTTTATAAGGAAAATGAAGCTCCCAAAATTTTATCACTGAAAAGAAAAAGGAAATTTACCCATTGACATGTTTTCATTATAAAAGAATTATACATTGACATCTCTTCATGGAATCATTTTTTTAATGTTGGTGTAGATATGTATATGAAATTTATAAGCACACACAAATCATGAACCATATGAAAAACAAATCGAGGATATGTGATCTCATGGAATACGTTTTTTTCATTTATTGTATTAACATCAAAATAAAATCACAAACTAACTTCAACTTGACAATCCTTCTGACATAATTTGTAACTCATATGCAATTGCTAGTACAAAATATATGGGACAATGTTGATTAAAATGTGTGTTATCATGCGTTAACCAAAGTTTCTTTGTTGAATAGTAATGATGATAGTGTGAATGTTAATAGATCTTAAGGTGATTATTTCAATAAAAGTGAAACTAAACAAGATGCTTACTTAAATCTTCAAGATAAGACTAAACATAAGGATAGAGTTTAGAAGTCCTAATAACACCCTATATTTATGAATATTTTAATTCACTTCTTAATTTATTCATTCCTTAGCTTATTCTAATCTTATGATGGTTCAAAATCATATGAAATTTCTAATACTTATTTTGTTTTAACTACTTTTAATATTCCTTATATTTATGTTGATTCTAATGTCCCTTCTAAATTTCTCAATAATGTCTTTTCTTGATATTTTTTTCTTCAAATGTTCTTCCTATCCAACACTCTATTGCTTCTTTGATTTAGAGGCTTTTGATGTTCCTCTTATTCCTCAACATAATTTTTTTTTGAAGTCCTTTGTATTTCTCATAGTGCTTTCTTTCTCATATTCGTCAGCATGCTTTTGGTGTTATTATTAGTACTGCCCAAGGCAGTGTAACTATAGGTTTCACACTTTTCAACTAATTAGGGCTTGTTATCATTTTCACATCCATAGTAAATATTATTAAACTTGCACATTTCTTAACAAAATAATTACAAAATGTCATTTATTTTCAATTTGATTGGCCTACACATTGAGATGTTATTGTTGAAAAACAAAACATTTCAATCGAAATTCCCATCGTCGGATATGCAGAGAAGGGTTCCCGACATGGGAAGTTGAGGGGGTCCTTTACCGCCATGCCTTTGCATTGTAAATGCTTGGTGATCTCTCCAGGCATTGGAACCAAGGTCATTTTATCCCAATCAAGAATCCTTTCAGAAAATGAAACCCCCACTTCGGCGCCTGAGGTATAGCAGCGAAGAAACTCTACAAGGAAATCGCATAATCATAGGGAATATTATCGTCTTCTTCTACGGTTTCAAGCAAGGATTCAAACTATGGTCACAATCCGCGCCTTCAAACTCTTTGGGAAACCTGTAATCCATGTAATTTACAAGCCTAAGGCGTTCAGGCCATGTCTCTGATTAGGAGATCCAATCACAAAGAAAATGTTGTAGAGATGTTATTGTAGGTCAAAAGAATATGAGAAAATTGCATGTGTACTGTAAAGTTGAGCAAGAACAATGCCCACAGACCACATATCAATGGTAAAGTCATAGGAGGACGATTTCAGGAGTAGCTTGGGAGCTCAGTAGGGGAGGGAAACAAAGTAGGGATATAGGGGCTCTCGCCTCACCTTACCTTCCCGCATGTTGATTGCATGACCAAAGTCTGTAATTTTGATGAATTTTTTTTTACCAAAGGAGCAAATTTTCAAGCTTGAGATCGCAATGACTATACCCTCTGTCGTGCATGTGCGAGAGGCCTTTGAGAACCTAATGGCATACATTTCTCACTTGAGTTTCCAAAAATGGTTTCATTCTTTTGTCAATCATGTTGAACACATTGGGTTTTTTATGAACTCCAACACCATATGCAGATCCCTACGTTGCTTAGTGTAAGTGTCACACAATTTCATGATGTTTAGATTTTTCAGTGATTGTAAACATTGCTTCTTCTCGAAACAAAAACTTTTTCCAATCATCACACATTACGTCACACAATTTCTTTACCTCCTCCACTTTTTCTTGATCGCTATGAGCTACACCCTTCTTAACACCCTTCCACACACATCCAAATATTCCTTCTCCCAACTCCTTTATCAGGTTGTACTTGCCCATTGACAAGACCGGAGGCTATCCTCCACACAAAATGCATCACTTTTACACTAAGTATAAAAATGCCCCTTTGTAAAAGTGGTGCATTTTGCGTGGAGGATAGCCCTTGCCTTGACAATTGCTATCTGCCTTTTTTGGTTTTATTTCACTATACCAAACATTATTCAACACACAATTAAGGTAAACTTGTGAAATAATTCTCAACTTTGACCGCTCCACATATATTTTGAATCCTTACGCCAGCCAACATGTAGACACCGCTTGCCAACTACTTGTGTTTCTCTAAATGCAACCACCACACCTCCTATGAGATTATTTCAATCTTCACATTTAACATGATACATGATCATTTCAACTACAGCTGTACTTCGCAACATTGTTGCTCTTGTTCTTCATATTCTTTAATATGCTTACATTTCTGTGGATGTATCTCTCAAGATTGTTAACATTCCTTTTATTTCTCAACATCCTCTTATAAGGTTTTTATATCAGCTCCAAATGTTGTTAATCCCCCAATTTTTCAGACTTACTTTACTCCTTATGCATCCTGCCTTTTTAAATGACACTCATTTACATTTTGCGTTTTATCTCTCCACCCAGGATCGAATCCCGCCTCCTTTTGTTCATTCTTAAAACAGGAGCACCAGATAAGCATTTTATCTTTCCACCCAGGATCGAGTCCCGCGCAGTTCTGTTTATTTTATAAATTGAAGCAGCAGTAATCATGGCAGACGCGCAGAAAGGACGTCGAGAAGGCCGCGCACGAAGATGGACACAAAAGTCCTCTTGCGCCGAAACATTCCTATCCACAGCAGCAGCAGGGAAATATTTCTCTGCGTCTCAAGGCGGATGCAGTTCCAGTGAAGGTAAAGTTCGGTAAATTGAAAACGATGAAGATTACTTTCCGCGTGCGATGTGATCTTGTGGTCGACAAGCTTGCTGCCAACATCAGTGTGAATATCAGTACGAAGAAATGCAAGGTGAAGCTTTGAGGGTTTGAAGAAGACGGCCATGACCGAAGCTTGTTATTCATTTATTTTCCGTTAGTTTCCTGTGATTCATTTATACACCGTGTACATTAGATTCCGATTTGTATCATGGCACTGTAGGACTGGTTGTACACAGAAAATACGATACAGATATTTGTTGTTACAGTTTAATGATATTTGTTGATTTTTTATCATTAAATTATTATGGCTGCCACCTGCAATTATTTTATGCAGCGACAATATTCATCCTTTAAAAAAGAATGTCACGCATTTCGCTCCGCCACTTACCTACTTCAAAGTTTGCGTGAATTCGAAACAAAATTAAAACGCGTGGAGCCCGTCTCCTTTGTTTTGACATGCTCCACCTCGATGACTTCACTAGAGTGTGAAGTGGTTGACGTAACTTTCATTTGCTAAAAGAACATCTATGCATTTTTACGCCGAAATGCGTTCCATGAAAGAATTTGTGTGCCATGCTTCTCACGGCGATGTCTACCCTCCACTCAATATGCATCACTAGGGTGCATCGCAGCCGTCCATTTTTATCATTTGTTAAAAGAATATCTATGTGTTTTTACGCAGAAATATGTTCCTTAAATAAATTTGTGTGTCATGTTTCTCAGGACGATGTCTACCCTCCACTCAATATGCACCACTAGGGTGCATCGTAGCCGTCCATTACCCTAGTTGTGCATATTGAGTGGAGGGTAGATGCCTCCGTTTCTCACACGGGCGAGGAAATCGAACGGCTGCAATCGGCGGGCAGACGACATTGAGTGGATTCTACGCCGTCCATTTGGCATGGTTTTCTCGATTGAGTGTATTGCGTATGCGTGAAGGATGGTGTGACTAGAGGTTAAATTTGACACCCACCTATGCTTGTCAAACAATTTTCGGGTGACGGTAATTTTTCAATACCACCCTTCAAAAACACAAAATAATGTTATTTTTACTAATTATTCTATATTCATTATATCTTTTATAATATAAATTTATATATTTTTAATGATATTTATACAAATTTATATAAAAAATGACAATCACGTTTTAAATATACAAGTTGTGTGTGACAGTTAGATCAAATATTTACAAGTATTTTACGTCCAAAATCACAAAAAAATGTCTAAACGGCCGTCAAATTTAACCCGTCTTTGAAGGGAGATTTAATGCAGCACATGTTTATTTGGATTTTTCTTTGTCCGTAAGTTTATTTCAATCCGTAAGTTTATTTAAATTTAACTTACAGATGTTTATTTCTGGTCAGCTCTCCGTAAGTTTTTTCAATCTGTACGCTGGGCTTAATCTATAATTCTGGTCTAACTTCTGGGTTCAATATTTATTTCGGGTTCAATCTGTATTTTGGGTTCCATCTACAATTTTGGGTCAATCTGTAACTGTAATTTGTTTTCAATCTACATGTGTAGGGTCTGATTTCTAAATTGGGTTCAATCAATAATTTAGATTCAATCAAATTTTTTAGTGTAATCTGTAATTTAGATTCACAAAAACAGGGATGGTCATGGTCATGGAGAAGATGGTGCAGAGGCATGTGTTGCGAGTGGAGTGACTTGCGACCCGATTGCGCTCAGTCCCTGTGCGAGTGCAATGTTTGGGCCAGGCAACCCAAAGCCAAATCCCACTCCTGATTGCTACAAAAAGCTCAAGCTGCAGCAGAGTTGCATGTGTAAATATGCAAAAGAAAAGAATCTGAGCCGGTACATCGATACTCCTGATGCCAAAAGAGTTGCAGCCACCTGCAAAGTCCCATTTCCTAAATGTTAAGCTCAAGGTAACCCAACCCTTCTCTTATACTCTCTATCAAATGTTTTTCATTTTTCACCGGGTTATTGAAACTGTGTATCCGCTGCAGGTTACAGTTGCCCGCAATATGGTTACAGCAGCAGCAGTAGAAGCTCTTTTATGTAGCATATGTGGAGCCTTCATGGGAGTGTGTTGCTTTGCAGGGTTGCGTGCTCGTGTGGAGGCATAACAGTGGCTATATGGTCTCTTTTATGGGAAGAGAAAATGGTTGTTTGTTTCATTTTTTCTTGAAACCCTCTATTTTTTTGTTGTGGTGGCAGCATGCAGGATGTTGTCAACAACTGGTTGATTTTGGGGAGAAAGTTGCAGGGCCTTTGTAAGCCTCCCCTTTTTTGGCATTACTGTTAAAAGCTTTGACGTTAATGTTATTTCAGTTTAGCAACACCGCTTTGTATGAAAAATTGTTTCATTCCCATAATGGTTAAAATTTCTGCCACATTAATCTATGTCCTTCATCAATTTTTGTCATCTATACTCGAAACAATGGTTTTTTATGTGGGTTTTCTATATTCATAGCGGTGTTTTTATTACCCTGCCGAAGGCTAGGATATTGTTTTCACCTTAGCAATTAGTTATTTGCCTTTTGTTCAATCAGATTTTGCCATTTGTATTTAAATGCGTTGAACTATAGTTTTATGCTTTAATTTTTGTGTTGTGGCAAGATTCTATTGGTGATCCCCTTTTATTTGGCACTGTAGAAGGGAAAAGTGGATGTCCTTGTGCCCATTGAATGCATTCAATGCATTTACTATTACTCATTTAATGCATTTTTTATCTGGATTTTGGTACGGTGGAGATAACAAGTGCTAGTACAATGAATCCTCTCCAAATCTCGGTCTCCAAGGCTAGCAATGGCTATGGCTAAGTTCTACGTTTCCCTCCTACCTAGGTACTAACCTACAAGGCTACAACCTGGCTCTCACCAATCACCATTATTCTTGGTGGTACTGGTGCGGAAAGAGATAAGACGAAAGCAGAGGTGAGGGATGCAGGCCTGGGTACCTAGTCCCTTAAATAAGTATTTGTGTTCGAATCGGGCTTCAGCATCAAAATGAGGAGGCCGCGACCATGCCTTCATTATTCATTGACTTCATCTGTGACAAATTCCTCTTTTCTTTGAATAAGTAAGTAGGTACCTACTATACTTTGCTTTTTCTGTATTTAGTGACTGTGTACGCGCGCAGCTCAGGGTTTGGGCTAGGTATGGACGAGTGTCGTGGATCCATATTTGAGGTCGCACGGCTCTAAACTTTACATCTTCAGTAGCCACTCTCCACAATTCCATGCCTCCAACAACAGCGACTTCTTTCCGCTCTCCATCAATTTTGTTTCTTCAAAGCTGCCGCCATGGCTTTCAACAATGCAGGTTACCTTTTTAAGCTCGAATGCAGTTGTACAAAAAACATCCTTGTATTTTAATACATTAATGGTAGAGTAGCTTTTGTGTCTTTTTTAATTGACAAAGTCTTCATCCGATGGCTGTTGGAGGATGCTCAGTTAATGTCAGGTAAATTCTTGTCAAACCATAGGATACACATTTGTTTAACCAAAAGGAGCTGATACTAATTGTGAGACATCAAGATAGCCTTCCTTCTAAGGCTTTTGCCAATCTAAAAGCAGATTTGTTTGTATCCTCCTCCTCTCATGTACTAACATCACTTTGAGTTGTTTGTGCTTTTAGCGGCTTACTAAGCTTGCTACGATAGATCTCTGTCACAATATGTTGTCAGCGTTCTGGGCAGGCTGGAAAATTTGGTATGTTCAATAACCTCACGGGTCACCTTCGGGATACAGGTCTCGTGAGAGCATTGTCACCCAGTGTCCTCATTTAGAGGACTCGAGAGTGAAGCTCGTCATAAGCATGCTCTTCAATGTAACTGTGCTCATGTTGTTTTCTCCCACAAAGAAGATGAATCAGACCCAGAAATTGGCTAGCCATGACAGATGACACTAGTCTGCTCCACAAGTTGAGTATAATAGATAATCTGGTGATCAGTGCAAAGATCATAGAAAAGGGCTGCTCGGGTGTCGTGTACAAAGCGGAGATTTTATAGCAGTGAAAAAACTATGGACGTTCATAAAAGAGACTTGTTTGCAGTGGAGGTGAAGAGTCTGGGTTCAATCTGGCATAGAAACATAGTGAGACTGTTGGACTATTGCTCAAACCGAACAACTAAACTTCTCATGCCCAACGAAAGCCTGAGCGCATTGTTGTGCACCACGACTGCATCGCGACATTAAGCCCAATAACATACTCGTGGGTGCTCGTTACGAGCCTTGAATTCCAGACTTTTTAAAGTTGGAATGTTGATTCTATCGTATACTCTCATAAAGGAGGTAAGATGTCCATTTAAGTTGTAGGTTCTCCAAATGCTTATGTCAAGCCTGATGTGTGTTTTCCACTTGTTGTAGGAGATCTTGTCCGTCTTCCAAGAGGCGTTGCTTTACCAATCACTCTTAAATCACGAGGTTTCCAATTTTTCATGATGGTTCCTCTTAAGGTTAGTATGTTATCCTGCATTATTTAGTGTAATCTGCCTTACTGTTTTGATTTAAAATAAATAGCAATACAGAAATGCTTACACAATATTTCCTATGGGAACGATTTTTTTATCTCGAAACAATATTGGTATTTTATTATCCTGCCGAAGGAAGGATACTCTCTTCACATTAACAATTGGTCAATTGCATCATTACCAATTACATTGTGCCATATGTATTTAAACATGATAAAACTAAAGTTTCATGCTTTAATTTTAGTTTATTTATTTTAATGAATTCTATTGGTGAACCCCTTTATCTTAGTATTGTTGCATCAACCCACATTTTACATGTCAACATCGTAGGTTCACATGCATTTAATACAATCAAGGAGTATGAGGAACACCCACATCGCCAACATCTGGCTCGAGGCTTGTCCTGTTTAGGGAGGTTTAAGATTCTCAGTTCCCTTTTCCAGTTTAATCAAGTTAACTGATTTAAAACACTTGCATACTTAAGCGAAGCAGGGGTGAAATGTAGTGGCCCTAAGTTCTGGGCTACATGGAATTCGTTACAATTATCTCAGCCCAGATTCCCATTTGTGTACTTTCATTGGACTTATTCCTACAATGGGTGTCGCTTAGTTTTCAATGACTCCTTCAACCAGTAGGTCTACACTTTTTGGGCAGTGACAGAACCATACAAGAAGGTGACTTTCCATATCACATATTTAAAACATCTTTTAGACTTATGAACTTCTTCTCCAACTTATAGAACAAACCTTTGACGCCAACTGGGCTTTAGTGACAGGTAGTCACTTGTTAGGCGAATTTTGCCAAACATTGACTGAAGTTCCTCCTCTGGCACCTTGGCAGGCAGGATGCAATTTTTCAACACTTTCACCTTTTTTAATTTAAGAATGTTTCTCGAAGCATCCACATAGACAAACCGGGCATGACCATGAATGCACAAACAGGGTATATTTCCATGATTTACATGGCAATGCATTCCAACATCTGTTCACACAAATCATAATAACACTTTTAAAAATGATATTACTACTTAGCTATACATCTTGTAAAACATAAGGGATAGAGTGTACTTAATTGATTCTTGTCTTGGATCTGAAGGACTCTGTTTTTGGTTTGAGATTCATCTTACAAGAAGATATGGAATTGGAAATGCCTCATCTATGAAATTGGTACATGAAACTAAGCATGATTCAAAACTGTACATCCTCCTAGTCAATAGCGTATTTACGGTCTCAACTCCACTATGTTAATCTTGGACAAAAATATAAAAACGCATAAGTTCTGAAATATTCTCGAGTACTTCACCTACATATAAATGTGTAGAAACACTAAAAATTTCGGTCTTGCTTCGTTCACCTTCGTAAATTGACCATGCTCAAAGGTGCCCTCGTAAACCCTTGTAGTCATAAGCAGCAATTCCTGCAAAACTGCATGTTACAAGTATGGGTTGTGGGCACCACTGATGTGATACAACTACAATCGACCATTGCAGGTGTCAAATCCACATGTAAAACAACCTAGCTTATGTGATATCTATTATAGTGTAATCATAATAAATGGCAACCATGTTTTGACAATGCCTAAAGCTTCGAGTTTCAGGACTTGCTCAAATGCTTGGGAAGGGTCACTTTGCTTGTTTGTATAATGAAAATGGACTTTGGAAGGAGACTTCAGTCCAATAAAGAAAGGGTGTTGACCTAATGGATGTGTACGAGTTATTTCATTGTTTAAGAAGATCTGGGTGCCTTTAGTGATAGATTTTTCAAGAGGAGTTTATAAAGTGTTAAGTCGTTTAAATGAGGTATGATTTAATTGCTTATATACTGCTTTCGAAGGGTGTTATTATATGACAAGGATGACCAAAGGGGTTGTATTTATTCACTATGAAGGTGATGGAATTGAAAGAATTAATGCAGAACATGTTGTTCCAATACCATACAATAGGGTTGATATGTAGATTTTGACAACCTGATCGAGACTGGCGGTTTTGGACAAGAGAGAAAATTACATTTTGACTTTATGGGCCTAAGCATGGATGTTTCTAGATGTATTTTATATTAGAAAGTGTTGATGGAGAATTGTGCAAAGATAAGAATATGTTGAAAAATTTTGCACTTGTGCAAAAATGGGCAACTCAAAACTTTGTTTCAGATGAAAGGTGTTGTTGAGATGGACCTAACTAAGGGAAGGCATATAGTTTTCTTAAGTGTTTTAGCTTGCAGCAATTGATTAACAACATGCAATCTATAGCTATATGTGTTGTTGTGGAATGCAACACCTCACATATGTTGTCATTCCATATTCGTCTTCAACAAGGAAACATAGAAGCCCCGAAGGACCAATGCATAGCCTTGATGAAGTTAGGAATCACAGTACATGTGGGATGTTAAACTCCAAAACAACAAACAAAGTTATTGATTGCATGTAGAAGGATTCAATATTAAGCTACAAATACATCAAATTTCATTGTTTATTTATGTTTAAAGGTTATTAATCATGTGATTGAGTTATTTATTTTGTTATACAATCAATACATATCATAAAAGTTGAATGTAGAAAGAAGTATACAACTCAGCTACATAAAAAATGTCATTTATTCATGACGAAATTCAATGTTTCCCACACAAGCCATGGGATGTACCTTATGACTATTGAACTAAAAGATACATGTACACAAAGCTAGAAGCAACGGAATATATAAGAAACCCATCATTTCCTTTGGGTCTTCTCTTGGTATTCATTACTCCAGTTGCAACTTCTTCATCTTCTTTTGCACCATCCAGTCCATCGATGTATGTGAAAAGAAAGAAGAGAAAGTTTTCAGATTTGAGCTCAGGGTTTAATTTGTATACTTGCACTAATAGTTTCATGTAAATGAATCAATTGAAGTCAACATGCATAAGGTACATCAGAAAAGTTGATATATAATCAATAAAGTACTATCTTGCAGAAGCACATGGGATTCTCATAATTATGACAGACAAAAGAAAGAAGAAAAATCATTACGGAATGCAAGAAAGGCTGCAAGCCTTGTTTTCTAACAACTTTCTTTAAGATGGGTGTAGGTATAATACTGAAAACTCATTACAGCCAACAAAAATGAGCAAGAAATTGTTTGTTCAAGTAATGTTGACATCCCAGGATGCAATTGTGAGTTTTCAGTTTTCAAAGGTGCAAGATCAAGTTGTTGCAGTAGAGTTTCAAACATACAAATATTAGAAAAGGAGATGCATATAAAGCTAATCCAACACAGAATATTGGAAAATTTACACAAACCACAAGGCAATGGAACAATATGCCAAACTGATTGTTTAAGTTCATAACAATTACAACAGAAAGTTGTAAACATAACAAATTTTGAACTAAGCTCAAATGGAATACAATTTTCCCTACAGAATGAAAAGCATCAAGGTTTAATAATGAATATGATATATATATCATGAAACTTTTCTTCTTCAGGAAGCTTACACTGAGTGTTTTACAAAAGGTTTATTGTTTTATTCATTATTATTTTTTTATTCAAACAATGCTAAGGAGCAATTAGCTGGAAGTTAAAGCAAATTGAATCATAAAAAGAAGACATTCATTGTCATTCATCTCTTAAGTACAAATCTGTAGTTGCACATAAGGAGTGCAGGATTATCCAGAAGGTACAACTTTCTTTTTCAGATAAACATTTCTATCTTGAGTATGCAAAGAAGGTACAGATTTGAAAAGAGGTGCAAATATTGTTAGGAACTTGGATACCAACCAAAAGGATAGTTCAAAGCCAGGAAGATTTGTCAAGAGTCTTTAAATGAAGTTACAACGGTTTTAAAATATAAACTCTCATTCATTGTTTAAGGTCAAAGAGTGTAAGTACAAATTTTCAGAACATCTAAATTGTGAAGAACATATATGAATGCACAACACTAAGTTATTCTTCAATGCAAGTGAGATGCAAAAATAAAGAATTGTTATAGAGCCCGAATGAAACAAACAAGATGTGAATGGAGTTCCAGCCATACCCCAACAAGAAAAGAAGAACATACATCTCTATGATGAATCAATGAGGAATTTAAAGCTGTAAACCTTATTCAGAGCCCAAGGCAAAGTTACAATCACAAAAAAAAACATGAAGATGCTCTTTTTGAAGCAATCTCAGAATGGTGTTAGGTTGTGGAGATAAATATCTTCACTGGAGCATGTGTTACAAAGTTGCTGGAATATACATCAACCATCATCGATCAAGGGGGAACCGGCATCGGTTACCCAAGACCGACATCGGTCAGAGCAAGTAGGAACTGGCCGCAGTTAAGGCTAACCGGTGTCAATTACCTGTATGATGATATTTTAATTAACTCACGGGAATTAAATCTATCTTTAACATTAAAGTAGATTTATTGGATGTAATTGCATGGCTAAGTGCCCTAAGTTTATAAACAACTATATGAGCATGAAAGCTAGGGTTTAGAAAGTGAGTTAAGAGAATGATTGAATTAGATCCTTGATTCTCCTAGATTGGGAGGATGAAGAAGAAGAAGAGAAAGAAAGAACAAGTTACATGAAGACAAAGTCTTCATGGAGAAGAGCTAGACAGAAGGAAATAGCAAGTACATTTGAATGGTGAGAAGAGGGTAGCATCTTCTATTGTATTTCCTTTGTATAGTCATTGTCTCATTGTAATAGCTTGCATAGTATGCAAAGCACATAGAGTTTCTTCTTGTAGATCCACATGTTGGTGGGATCTTATATTATAAATCCATTTTGATCTAGTCTTGTATTGTTGAACCATGAGATCATATTGTATTGTTGATCCATGTAGATATAGATATTGTAGAGGAGGTTTTCTTCATGTTTGCACAGATTATGCAGTGATGGAGAGACAGACTTACTTGTTGGTGCATAGTTATAGTTGCACATATGGTAGACCCATGTGAGAGGTCTTATTTGCAAATCCATAAAGAACTTGGTAGCAATTCAGAGATGCAGTAGTTCCTGGTTATGTGAGATCTGTTGGTGGTGTTTGGAGGCACAATTGTAGTGCACTCATGGAGATTCATTTAGAGATTTGGAGGAGAGGAGATACTCTTGGAGAGATGCATTATACTCTTGTATTGAAGAGTTGGTTTGTAATCTTTTTGTATTATATATATGATATCTCTATCTTTGGTGGACGTAGCCCACATTGGGTGGAGGCGTCGACAAGTAGAAGTAGAAGTCCCACTTCGTGTCCCAAGAACGCGAGTAAGAGGTTGGGCGGGATCAGAAATCGAGGGTGTTTGCACGAACACCCCTTTCGCATGAACCCCCTTCACCTGAACTGCCACATAGGACAAAGAAACTAGTTCACACGAATGAGGGTTTACGCGAACACCCCTTCGCGCGAACCCCTTGAATTCAAATAATTTTGGTGGCAAAGAGTTATATACAGATATTTATATAGTTTTGGGAGGCAGATTTAGGGTTTAGGGGGGTTCGGGCGAAGGGGGGTTCACGCGAACCCCCTTCGGGCGAACCCCATTCAAGCGAACCCCCCTTCGCGCGAACCCCCCTATGTGACACCTATGTGGCACATTTTGGCGCCAAATCCATTTGGAGGATAATTTTATGCCAAAATGTGCCACTTAGGTGCCACGTAATTAGGGTTAACGAATGAATAAAATTACAAAAATTTAACACAAAATACATAATTTTATTAGCTTTCTAAAAATATAATTTTCATTTTTTAAAAATCTGTTCTACTATTTATTTTTTATATTTTGCTAACATATGGTTTTTTTAGGACAATCGATCGTACACAATCAACCCAATTTGAAAAATAGCAAAATATATCAAAAAAATTGAAAAAAATAAAATTACTATTTTTTGAAGTCTTCTTCTTACCTCTGAAAAAAAAATTCACTTTCGATATAAATATTAAGAGTTATTGGCATAAACATTTGTACGCCATTTATTTGAAAATATTTTTACTAAATAATTAATTAAAAAAAAATATAAGTCCAAAAAATATGAAATTTTGACAGCACCTCAAAATTCAAATTTTGAACATATATCTAAAATTTCATGGTGAAAAAATAAATTTTCATTTAAAAACCCACCCGGGGACAGTCATTCCTCTTTTATAACATAAGAAACAACGTATGAATAAAATTAAGGAAAAGACCTTTTTTTTGCAAATTTTTTTATAAAAAATTTACATGTATTCTACACTCTAAATACAACATTTCGTTAGTTTGTGGAATTTCATGAATGTGTACGGTTTTATGGCTATTACCTTTAGAAAATCAATGAAACTGAAAATTCATGTTTATAATGGTACAAAACATACCAAAAAGTGGGACATTTTATTGTGCTTGTACATGTTGTGTTATGTGTGTGTACTTTGTCTTGATTTGGATTTTTCTAGTTTATACTTCCACTACTGTAGATTTTGGGAAATTATTTAGATCCCGTGTGCATGATTTTGTTTGTTATTGAATCATAGCACTATTCCGCAGTCCCTAATTCCCAACAAATGGGGAAATCATGATTTTCAATTCTCGACGCAGGTTGGATAGCTAGTGCAGCAATTCATTCACGATTTTACTATGGGAAAAACAAGGAAGTGATTTCACTCTTTTACAACTCCACAAATGTTATATGGCTTATATTTATTATGGATCAAAGTGCATATTTATTTACAAAAGGGTGTCCTTTGAACCCAAAAGATTTCAGTACTCATTTACTTATACATCTCTTCAAAGAGAGAACACAAAAACAAGAATCTGAGCTATATGTTAGAGTGAATCGGTCATGAGTCCCATTGCACAATATGGAACCCAAATTGGGGTAACTTGAGCGATTGAAATTTCAGGGTATAATAGCAGTCAATCCATAGCCATACATTTTTGCAAAATATCGAATCAATGAGCAATGAGAAGTCGTTCATAGCAGGAATACCCAATAGGATTTCAGCAACGACCCAAAAAGGGTTCAAATCAGAGAAAAGAGATCTCTAAAGGGAGGCCATTGAAACATAATGCAGAGCAACAAGCAATCTTTCACAGCAAAATACAAGGTATAATGGTGATTATACAATCAAATCTGGTCATGACACGTCCAAGCTAAGCTCTATTCACAGTGAGTTGTAAAGAATGAAGATTCTCATATATTCTACAATGACTGTATGCACAACTGGATAGGAAATAAGGTAGATCTCCTTTTATGAAAATTCAAACACAACTCAAGCTACAACTATCAACATATAGAAGAGCTCCATCAGAATGATAACAATTTACAAATCGGTGAACAGTGTGCAAAAATGGCATTGACCTCTGCAAAAAACCCACAAATGTGAGAATGGCCATTAAAAATCAGATCCCCATGTTACAAAAGGAAAATCACAGGTAAATTTACAGTGAGCACAACCATTTAAAAAGGGGGAAACACAGGAGAGAATACACGGTTGTAAATGATCCTCCAACAACGGATCTAAAGAAATGACAACCTGAGTAACTACTACAGGAACGATTGAAGCTATAAATGCAAACAAAACTCAAAACCCCAATTAATGGTGGCCGAAGCTCAATGATCAAGCAATAGAGTTCCCCAAAAAACACATACCCATCTCAAAGAATATAGGCATCATGTCCAGTTCACACTCTACATGACCAAGTTGAATCAACAACAAAGGACGAGCAACAACAAATTATTTCAAAAGCAAAGCAGGCCATGAAATATGGTATGGCCGAGGGTTCTCAAGCACAAGGCCAATAATGTGGCATCAGAAATAAAAGGAGCTTTAGAGTACACATAATGATATTTCAAAGATGGAAATGAGAGATATACATGTCAAAATCAAAGCAGACCTTCCATGTAAAATACCCAGAAGCCAAGTGAGTTCATAGCTTGAAAATATAGAACAATGGTAAATCTATAGGATAATAAAATAATGAAACCCCAATAGCTACCAAATATTAAGAATGGCCATGACAAAGTTAAAGAAATTGGAATCTCATGAGCTCTTACCTTTTATTCATAGCAAAACACTCAGTAGAAGACAGAAATCTCGAAAGTCTCCAAGTGGCAACCAAATTGGAAAATTATAGAGACACAAATCCTTGCCTAGAAATCTTGGACAATGAGCTCAAAGTATATGATAACAGCATCCATAGGAAACTCAAAACATAGAAGTAGAGAAAGCCCCACAAGTGATCAAGGCAATGGATTCAAGTTCCAAACAATTACATAGGATAAGAATGAAAACCCAAATCAGAGAGCTTCAAATACAACGAATAATGGGGACCATGACAAGCTTTCAAACCAAACAGATAAGGTAATGGTGGCCCAACTGTGAAAGTGAAAAGCTCTAAGTTCAAGCAATGGCCACAAACTAATTTTTTTGCAAATTTCCTCCTACAGCCGCTGCTTCCAATGAACACAAATGAAAATGCAGAATGATTAGGGTTTCACCCCTTTCTTCAAACAAACTCAGGTATCGAATCAATTGACTCACCCATAGGGTCAAAGAATTGCATGTGTCATCCCTCAAAAAACCCTAAAAGTTAACCATGGTTAAAGGTCATTGTACGAAAAAAAATCGACACGCGGCCTTCTTTCGCACATGATCACGAAGTCGTTCCAGGGCAACCAGTGTGGAAATATTGCGGATGATTGGCTATAAAAGGATCAGTGACTAAGACCTGGTAGTGTGAATTTCTAGTAGCTAAATTGGCAAAGGAGAGATTTAGAGGCTATGAATGGGTAGCATAAATTCCTTATGGATTGATTACTTAGTTGATTTGAAATGCTAAACTAATTTGAAACATCTGTATGAACTGAATAAATTAACAATCTAATCTAATGTTGAAAGGGGTCTAATCTAAACAAATCACAAAACTGAAATATTACAATCACAAAACAACAATTTACTTTTATTCTAAATAACCAAATCTATTTCTACACTAAAACTAAACAAGCAAAATAACATGGTGTGGTTATTCATCTATTCTGAGTGTATTCTAAACCTACAACAATTAATTAACTGAAGTATTTCAAATAAAGTCTTCAATCTTACCTCAGAAATAGAGAATAAATCACAGCTTCAAAGAATTTATTATTCCCTACAACCTCCCTAGCAATGTTGAAGAACAAACTTTCTAATTTAATTTGATCTACTGATAGCTTAATGATTGAAACAATGAAAAGATTTATCTATTGTATTTGATACGAACTTGAAATGATGAATTCATAATTGATAATTGCTTGAATGAAGCAAACAACACCTCCAACCTGGATATTGCAAGAACAGTGGCAAATCTGGTTGTATGAATGTTTTCCCCGCATCTTATCCTTTCAATCTTTGTGTCCACATGAGTCCAATGGATGGAAATACAACAACAGAAGAAGGATGCATGAGCAATAATAGCTTGAATTGGCAGGATGTGAAGCAATGCAAGTGGAAGAGTGCAAGCACAATTAGATTGGCTTTGGCAATTTGCAGCAAGAAGGCAACAACTTTGCAATAGTAAGAATACAAATTTTCTCCATGTTTTACTTAATACAAGCATGGTATTTATAGGAAATTGGTTGGGAAATGGTTGAAGCCACTTAGCAACCAAAGGGTGAGATAACAACAATAAAGAGGGAATTAAAGCTAATAATTGCAATCAATCACAAATAGGAGTGCAAGAATAGATTGCCATAATGAAGTTGGGCTTTTGAATCATCTAAAATGGGCAAGTAATGCGTCTAAAAATGGAAGTTAAGTGAGAGAATTTCACGTCAAAACGTGAGTGAACTCTCTAGAAAATTCACGCAGGACCATCGCCCTGTGCAGGGTGATGGTTTTAGGACCGCCACCCTGCTCAGGGCGACAGTTGGCTAACTACCACCCTGCCTGTGCGGCGGTCACAAAACCGCTACCCAAACAGGGTGGTGGTTTTGACACTAAAGGTCAAAACTACTCTAAAACTAAGCGGAAAGCTAGAAATAAAGCATGCAAAGGCTAAGTAAGGATGTCCAGGCTATAAATATATACTGTGAATGGGTTTCAAAACTTGAACACCTTCTGAAAGGATATATCATCATTGGGGACTTTTGTAACCATTTTCCGATAATGACCGCCACCTAGGCAGGGCGGTGGTTTTGACACTAAAGGTCAAAACTACTCTAAAACTAAGTAGGAAGCTAGAAATAAAGCATGCAAAGGCTAAGTAAGGATGTTTGAGCTACAAATATATACTGTGAATGGGTTTTATAACTCAAACGCCTTATGAAAGGATATATCATCATTGGGGACTTTTGTAACCATTTTCTGACAATGTAGCACGTGAAATTTTGGGTGCACACATATTGCCCCCTCAGAGAAACGTCTTAGCCATGAAGAGGTGTAAAATGTATATTACAAGTATGGCATTCCAGAAATGGGGAGTTAGAAGCTATACCTGACACGTTAGTGTGCCAAAGTGTCGATGTACAAGATCCTGCTACCTATAAAAAGAAAAAGACCCAAGTGCAAATAGATAAAATATCAAAAAACAAACACTAAATTAAAACAACAAGAGGACTAACCATTTGTGCGGGGATATAGAAATATACCTGCGCCACCACCCCAACCCTGTGAACACATACACTCAAAAAGAAATTAAAACAACATATACATACATATATATATATATATATATATATATATATATATATATATATATATTAAAACAAGTTCATTTTCAATTCATTTGTGCATATTCGATTGGTGATTTTTGAGCTCTAGGCCCACGGTGACCATTTTCGATGAGAGTGCAACCAAACCGTCTGTTACAAGTTTGTGATCATGCCTCCACAAGTGAGAGATCGAGCCGCGCAGTCTCATGGTAGTTTTCCTCATTTATTTGTTTTGAAACCTAAAATGTAGAATGTTAAAAATCTTTACCTAAGAGGGGTCATTTTTGAAATTTCTTATTTTAGACTAGTCTCTAGGGGGCGCCCTTAGGGTAGTCTTTTATTTCATGAAAAATGGTCCATTTTTGTGTTTTTGTGAGATTTTTAGGGTAAGGGCATCATACAGCAAAATTGTTCAGGACCGCCGCCCTGAGCAGGGCGGTGGTTCAGGACATAATGCAAAAATACTTTTTTTAAGTCTACTTTTTTATTTTTGATGTTTTTGATGATCTTTTCTTATTGAAAATGTTACTAAATTACTCTTTTTGTTGTTTTGGTGGATGCAGAAGAAATAGGATTACATCCGATGGAGTCGTGAGTGGGAGTGTGATTGGCTCCCAGAGGTCCTTGATCAACTTACTCAGGCTAAGATTGACATATTGTAGAGAGCGGGTATATGGAGTATTGCTCAGGTGCCCCATGTTACTCCTGACAATCACATACTTTGTGACTTATTTTCTTACTAGGATGCAGACCGGAACACTTTCCGGTTGTTAGGTTGTAGGGGTGAGTAGACTATTACATTGGAGAATGTGTATCAGATACCTACAGTTCTGATACTTGGGAGAAGGCTAAATCTTGAGACAGCAGTATTTAGAGCCATGATGACCTTGTGGGCTATGTATACGGTTTATGTCATGGTGTCAGTTGGTTCGAAGAAGGGTATGAAGGTCCGATCTATTGTCGATACTCCCATCCCCACTATCCGCAAGGCCATCATGGGTATTTTGGCTTCGCAGTTGATCAGGGATAAGGGAGGTGATACTTTAATATATTTTTGGGCTCCTATTATCACACATACAAATGTACATGGCCACACTTATACTTGGTGAGCCGATATCCTTGGTACCACCTACCATGACTTATACCGAGTGGTTCGTTTACAGGGTCAATCACTTAGCCATCCCACACTCGTGATGAGTTGGGTGTATGAGCGTATTATCCCTTATTAGAGGGGAGTTCCAGCGCAGGATCCAGGGGCTGCCAGATGGATAGGGGTGTCAGTGCTTAGAGGGCCACATCAGCCAGTGGTTTCATTGACTACTGATGATTTAGCTGTCATGATATGGCAGAATTTTGGGGAGAGGATGGGACTACAGTGGTAGCTTATGCCACTACCAGCCAATTAGTTGACAGGATGGGCAAGGTGGAGACTCATCTATTTCTCTTAGTTCCTCGTCTGTTTCGTCTTCCATATATTGATATGCTTCCCCCTATGGCACCCATATATAGGAGTGTCAAGGAGGTCTAAAATGGCCCTAAAAGAGATCCTGGGTGGACAGTAGTGACTCCATGAGTGCTTATTGCAGTTAGGTGAGTTGTTTGTGCCCGACGGGTAGCTGGTGGTGCTCGTGCACCTTTACTCCAGATTGAGGCCACACCTTCTCATAGCAGCGAGGAGGATGAGCTTATAGATGTGGACTCCGATTCTGAGGAGGAGATAGGAGATGAGACTAGAGAAGAGTCAGGTGATGAGGAGACTGATGATGGATCAGAAAATGAGGATTTAGGTGGTGAGACAGGCGAGGTAGTTCACATGGAGGAGGAGGAGAGTGACCCTTAGTGGCATAACACTCAAGATATATTGATTAGAGCAGGATGAGGTAGACGCGGAGAAGGATACCTTATTCTTAGAGGATCTACTTCCTCGAGATGAGGGAGGAGAGGCACACTAGGTACTTGGAGCAGTAGCTCCAATTGTACCAGTTAATACCACCTGGATGCATGGAGATCCAAGTATGTAGATAATCTTTTCCCTAACTTTGTTAGATAGAAGTGTTAATCCTACATCTAGCATTTCTCTTTTTCTTGTAATTTTCTAACTCACTGTTGTTTCTTTGTTTTACAATGTCTGTGGAGGGATGGCGAGATCTTATTTGTTGGGTGTGTGTGGACACCTTGTTCATCCCTTCAGGGAAGACCCAAGCTAAGCTGACTAAGGACATAGGACAACCATTATCAACTAGCAAACACACTAACATGTTTGCACCTATCTGGAGTCAGTGAAGATCATGACTTCTCTCTGCACATAGGTTGCCACATACGATACAGTTGAGAGATTGATGAGGCGGATCCATTCTCATAGTGAGACCATAGCCAACGGCTACCATCATGAGCATTCCCACCATTCGGTGCATTCTCGATGTCGTAGCCGTAGTAAGAGTCCTAGACGCAGCCATGCACCATCTCGAGGATCCCACAGGGATTAGTAGGTCATTGAGCCTTTTATTTCTTAGTTTCCATTTTGCAGGGTGTTTATACAATTTTTTTGTATATTTTGGGCTCTATTGATGCGTAATCACAGCACCCCTGAATGTCTGCAACTTGATGGGTTAAAACTCTCAGTGTGATTACATAACATGGAGATTTTCCCAAAGTATGGGACTTTACAATCGGGAAATCTCTTCGGATGAAGGTCAGTTCCTATTCCTCTGTTTAGATGCACACATTCAAATTATAGAGGATCTACTCTAACTTGCCAAGGAAACGGGGTTAAGAAGATGCAAGAAAATAAACCTAAACTAACAAAGGTGATGCACCAAAGGAATATTGAATAGTTGCTTTTCCTTTAAACACAAACCATGAAATGTAATACAGCCACCATACACAGATAACCAAGATTGCAGTGAGAGATTAGAGAGATGCAATGAACACAAGAGAGGGTTGAAAATCATCCACAGACATGTATTATTGCTCCACAAATTTGATACAGTACACTAAAATGGCCAAGAGGAAATATTTTTATTACAGTTTTGATGGGAGGTTTAGCTCCACAAATCTAATTACAAACAAGAGAAGAAGGGAGGGTACAAAGCCAACTTGTCCAACCTTTAGAAAAATGCCCCTCCTTATAATATATACGAAGAATGAGAGAAGGAGATGAGAATAATTCAAATTATTGCTTCAACCACCCTAGAATGCATTGAATTTTCCTGCAACAATGATGGGTGCCATTGCAAAACCCATGCCTCCATGTACTATTCCTTGTTGGGTAAGAAAGGGAGAGCATGCCTCATTATTGTGGTAGGTGAGAAACTTGGAGATTCCTCTGAAATGGTGGACTGTATTTCTTCATTTTGAATAACTTACTCTCACTAATTTTTCGTAGTCGAGTAGCAGACACCGAGAGCTTTCCAAAAAGTTCTTTCTTGTGCAAATCTAAGCTCCCAGTCAAAATTTATGGCCATCTGAAGGTCGGGTGTCATTCTGTAAAAATGGCGAACTGGTGATCTTCCTTCTTTGGAGTCCAAAATGCATGCAACCTTTGAAATTCTGAAATTTAGACTTTCAAACATTTCCATTTTAGAGATTGAAATATTGTTCATTGCCCAAATCGCCTCAAGAATTCCAAAACTCCGAAACCCAAAAGTCTGAAATTTTAGACTTTTGGACATTTTGTCTTTTCGGAACTTTTTCATTGTTCATTACCCAAATCGCCGCAAGAGTTCTGAAACCCAAAAGTCTGAAATTTTAGACTTTCAGACATTTTTTCACCGCGTTGACCCCAAAACCTGCATTGACTTCCGAAATCTGAACCCTTTCGGGATTCAAACTTTCAAGATTTCAGACATTTTTGGTCATTTTTCTCGTTTTGTCGCCGAAGAATCTGAAACTCTGAATCCCGAATCTCTGAAACTCCGAAACCCAAAAGTCTGAAATTTTAGACTTTCAGAGTTTCAGATTTCTGGCTTTTTGCTTCCTTTTTCCAACCAGCCATTCTCTTTCTCTGAAACCCCGAAACCCTAAAGTCTAAAATTTTGGACTTTCAGAAATTTTTACCTCCACGCTCACCGAGATCTCCGAAACCCCGAAATCTGAAAGTCTGAATTTTTAGACTTTCAAAACTTTTTGGTTTTGAAACTAAAATCTGCTTTTAGCCTACCCCCGAAAGCTCCACCTTTGATGTCTGATTTTTTGGACTTTTGGAACTTATTGATTCCCCAAAATAGCTCAAGCTCCCAAGCTTCTCTGTAATGTGTTTGGTTCTCTCGAAATGCAAGATCTCTTGACTGAATCATTCCCATTTTCACAGTGTGCAAGTTCTTAATGTCTAATTTTGCCTGAGGGGTAAAATTGGATAACAGACTCATTGTGAGCATTTTGACCACACCTAGTGTGTGATGGCATTGTAAAAACTTGACTTATGATATATATACAGATACCTCTTTTTGGTTCGGCTATTCCTTGCATAGAGTTGACTTCCATTTATGGTTTGATTCACGTGTGTACTTTAGATGTTTAGAATTTCCGCTTTTGTATTCTTTTCAGAATATATGCAATGGATATGAATGCTAACAAAATGATTTCTTTTTGTTGTTTTTTAAATGCTGATATATGATGATTATGCAAATACAATGTGATGTTGAACTTTAGTTTCTTTAAACAATTTTCGATACTCCTTATTGTTTTGGAAAAAAATGATGAAAGAGTGATACAATAATAGAATGAATTTTCCCCACTCCTAACCCCATGCAACCGGTAATATGTGAGGGCTCAACACCGAGAGCCAAAAGGGGTGCAAGTTATAGAAATTTGTTGAACGATAATGATGAGTGAAAAATAAGGATTTGGCAAAAACCAAATTGAGAACCTATAACCTCATTCTACTCAAGTTTGCTACATAGCTTAAAATGTGAATTGCTTTCCATTTTATCTAGACTTAGATCCATATATGGAAACTTGGTTGACATAATCTGGTTTGAGGTTTTAAACTCTTTTGGAATTTTGGACATCTAACTCACTTTATTCTGGATTTATGATTTTACAACATATTTTATTGAATGAAGTGCTTTTAATTTTCTATTTTTTTGAAGAGACCCCCTACACCTTGCCCCATGCTACTAGTAGGAAATATGGTCTCATCACCGAGGACAAGGCATTGGTGAGTAATGGCACTTCTCTCCTTTCCCAACCCCACATCACTAGTAAGAGATGTGGGCACAACACCAAAGGTTGGTGGGGCAAAGAAGTGTGTAAATAAAAATTTTCTGTTGATTTGCATTTGACATATATATCTAGGTAAAATGTTTAGAATGTTCTTATTTCCAAAGAGGTGTATATGGGATAGATGTGACACCATGAAGCTTCTAGAACAAACCATAGGCAAAGACACCTAATCTAGAAGAAACTATGAGTAAAACCAAGTATGCAGGGCTTGGTATGGTTATTGTCAAAGCTTTGTCTTGTCCTTTTTGAATTGATGAAATGATTTATAAACAATTGACGACATTATGAAGATTTGAAGCGATATGATTGGAATGTTTTGCCAATATTTTCATAAGTTCTTAGGAATTGTTGTAAGAATAAGCCCCTTGATAAAAAATTTTATAAAATGAGCTAACAGATGAAGATGCAATGCAGATGCAGTAGTATACATATGGAACTAAATGCTGGAAAATCTCAAGTAAAGAGAGTTGATGGATGTCAAACTCTTCACCTCCAAAATTACACAGAAAGCACACGATCTTTGAAGTTTTTGTTCTCTTGACAAGGGCCTTCCATTCTGGGTTCAAACTTACAACCATTGCCTAAAAGTGTTTATGTCCAATTACTAAACTCATTTATTTGAAAGAGGCATTTGTGAATCTCTTTATTATGTTCTTAACACATGGTGTGTGGGTGAGCATGATTATACTTATCATCCTTGCTTCCTATATAGAGTGTTGTGTTTACCTATGATTTTTGTTGGATGATGAGGCCTTGCCCCATGAACATGATCGAATTAGTTTCAGATGCACTTGGATTAAAACTAGGGTTTAGAATATAACAACCCTTAGAGATGATTTTGATGGGCATCACTCCAATCTCAAAATTTCCTTCTTCGTTTGTTAATTCTATCGTGTTTACACCTAGACCTAGGTCGTCATCGGGAAGAGATGCTAAGTTGAGAATACTACCCATCCCTTATGGTTCAAATGGGGGGAAGACTGGATCATCACTCTCCAAGAGTTTCACGATTTCTGTTGTAGTTTTGGTGGACACTATTTCCACAGATATTGATTTACCTTTATTAGTTTTTGCTACCTCGAGCACTTTTGGGTGAGAGACCTCAACCTATGGAATGATCGAGGTGATTGGGACCAATTCTTTTAATGAAGGTGGTTTTTTCAATTGGTTCACAGGAAGTTCATACTTCGAATGGAATCCCCTTTTCTTCTTGAAATTCTCTAAATGTACATCTAAGGGCTTAGGATCCCTTTGAGTGATGAAGACTTTTCCCAAATGGAGGAATATGATCTCTTGGAACAAGGTAGAAGGAATAACCTTAATTTGATGAATCTAAGGTCTCCCGAGGATCATTTTGTAATTTTTTTCTATGTCAATACTGTAAAATTCTGTCAAGATGGTTTTTGGACCGAGTGTTACTGGTAGAACTATGGTTCCAATCAAAGTCACCTTAAGACGGTCATACCCTCGCAACGTGTTCCTTGTAGGGGAGAAATTAGTTTCTCCATAACCCAACTTCTGTAAGAAAGAGAAGGGAAATATATTCATGGGTGCCCCATCATCGATCATGTCTCTTTTAATGCAATTATTATAAACCCAAACCTATAAATTTAAGGCAGGATCACCTCTTCGGGAAATTTCAATGTTAGATGGAATTTTGTCTATATCGAAAACAAAATCGGTATCCCTATCACTCTATCCCGGAGGATATGTGTTAAATTCGATATGATTTATTTGTGTATTAGGAAGTGGCTTAATGTGGATTATATGACCAAGACCTAAGGCATAGAGAAATGTTGAATGATGTGCAGGGGATTTCTTCAGCAAATCTAGAAACGAGATGTGAGAAAAGGTCTTGTTTAAATCCGATATCAAATCATAGGCACCTACTAGTTTTGGAACTATAGGAACGTCATCTTGCGAGAAGGAAAGAGTGGATAGGGGTTGTGAAATGTATTCCTTAGTTCAAGTTGTTGCATTAATTTCTTGCTCAACTTCTAGCTCAACTAATCCAAAAATATTTATGTGATTGTTTAAGCCGAGGTTAAGAGCAACCCGAGAGTTATTAGAAGTTGAGGCCTTGTGATCATTGTTTGCGATTGGAATGCCCTTGTTCACGTTTTGAGGATTCACCTTGGTGTCCCCAAGATGCTTGGGGAACACATCTTAGAAGATGTTTAAGTTCACATTCTGAGGTGCGACGGGCCCCGTATGACCAGAATGTGGCTTCGTTTCAATATTTTTTAAAGAACATGTCTACAAAGAGCTACCTTTGGTTTTTGGGAAGCCTTTGCATAAACTTGTTGCAATCGCGGCAAGTTCTATCATCGTGACCTCAAACCTTATGGAAACCACAGTATAGGTTGGGATCGTAATCTCTTGGCCTTTGATAAGCATCTTGTTGTTGTTGATTATAACTTCAATTATTGTTTTAAAATTGATTGTTATAACAATGGTTTGTTGCCCCTTGGTCAGAGTTTTGGTACTGATTTGGGCCTTGGGCTTGATTTTTCTTTTGTGGGGGATGGTTTACATCAAATGTGTTGACAGAAGACACGGTATTAGGGCCTCTCTAATTACTCGAGTTGTTTTTATTGTTATTGTTGTTTATAAAAGTAACGTTCTTCGTTTGATTAGTTGCACCATTCGTGGTAACACCTTGATTGTGATTCGCACCCTTAGGTCCTTGGTTGTTGGCACTGTTGTTGTGATAGTTTGTGTTGGTTTGATTTGGGGATACCAATTTCCCATTAGGACCATAGATCTTATGCCCACTATCAATAGCAGCTTGGTCGATTCAAAGCGCACCTTCCAAAAATTACTCGTAACTACAAAAAGGTTTGGACTTCTTCTTTAGTCTCTCGATTGAGCAAGTGAAGAAAAAGGTCACAAAGCTCCATCTGGCCCATGTTGGGTGCACTTGCAGAAGAGTAAAGAACTTGACACCATCTCTTGATGAAATGGGTGGTGGATTTTTTTTGTTCCTGTCTAAAGTGTAGAAACTCAATAATCCCTGTACACAACAACTTGTTCATATCAAATGCTCTAATGAACTTGGAATCAAGTTGTTTAAAGGAATGTATGGAGGCTTCCAGAATCTGATAATACCAATCCAATGAAATTCCTTCAAGAGTCTTCGGAAATATTTTGGCCACTAGAGCATCCCAAGGAAGTAATTCCCTCATAGCAGTAGCGTTGGCCTTGATATGAGCATTCGGGTCTCCTTCTCCCTTAAACTTTGGAAGATCAGGAAATGGCCATGGAAGCATGACTCCACATATTGTAAAGTCAAGAGGTTCCTTTAAGTACTCAGCGTAGGTACCCATTACGTAATATTCCACCATTGAAGATCCTTGATGAGGAGGTGGAGGAGGAGGAGCTAGAGAAGCTACATTATAGACGTTGACTGTAACATATGGAGCTCCTTGATACTCCACATAAGGAGCTAACATGGCATATGGGTCCATATGGGGAGACTTCGAATACATATGCAAGTAATGTGGGATAATTCCAGGATATGGACTAGCAGACGTAAAACCAAGGAACGTCGCATTGCCTATTGTGGAAACATTCGAGAATGCACTTCCGGCCAATCCCTATGTAGGATAAGCTTGAGAAGGATGAGGACCCATCCCTAGTGTGTCTAACCCTATGAGAAGATCACCTAGATTTGAATGAATCAGATAACCTTGTTGCACAGGATATTTTATTGGTTGCTCACTGGAAGGGATGTATCCTTTGTTGTCAACTACATACCCTGTGTTTTACCCTACTGCATGTGTTGGTTATGATGTCTGGGCACTTTCTAGTTCCATAATCCTCCCTACTAAAGTAGAAATAACATCGTTGAGAGAGGATTGAGTCCCTTGTTGCAGTGCATACGGTATAAGGTTTGGTTGAAAAGGCTGATGATACTTGTTATGAATTGTTTAGCATTATGATTTTTGTCCTCCTCAAAAATAAGAATCTTAGGATAGGTTGTCAATGCATGAACCTTCATCCTATCTAAGGACTCATCTATTTGATGGAGGGGATCAAAAATTCATGCAAAGATGTCATCTTTTGTTGATTGCATTGAAATGTGTGGTTTTGACAAGATTCTAGGGTAAGAACCCATTCCACTTGTGATAATCACATGATTTGTGTTAGGTTGATCAACCTCTTCTATCCTCACATGAAAAATGGGGTTTAAAATGTAACTAGGAGATGTTTGAACATTATTTTTGTAATTGTCACCCCATCTAGAAAGGGGAGGGGATCGTTGTTGTTGCATGTTGTTGTAATAACTATTAGAGCCAAATGGCCCACCCAACTCTCTTCCAGACATATTTTAGGAGATATAAATATCAACAAAATAGGGGAATAAATGGAAAGATGAGGTAATAGTAATGAAAGGAGGGGAAAAGAAGGAATAAATCCTTCATGTCGGGTTCACCAATTTGTACGAAAGAAAATCGACACATGACCTTCTTTCACAAATGACCTCCCGAGGTCGTGTCGGGATAGCCGGTGTGGAAATATTGCGGATGACTGGCTATAGGAGGATCAGTGACTAAGACCTAGTAATGTGAATTCCTAGTAGCTAAATTGGAAAAGGAGAGATTTAGAGGCTATGAACGGGTAGTGTAAATTCTTTATGGATTGATTACTTAGTTGATTCAAAATGCTAAACTAATTTGAAGCATCTGTATGAACTAAATGAAATTAATAATATAACTAATGATGAAAGGGGTCTAATCTAAAAAAATCACAAAACTGAAATATTACAATCACAAAACAACAATTTACTTTTATTCTAGATAACCAAATCTATTTCTACACTAAAACTAACCAAACAAACTAACCCAGTGTGGTTATTTACCTATGCTGAGTGTATTCTAAACCTATAAAAATTAATTAATTAAACTCTTTCAAATAAAGTCTTCAATCTTACCTCAGAAATAGAGAATAAATCATAGCTTCCAAGAAGTTTTTATTCCCTACAACCTCCCTGGCAATGTTGAAGAACAAAATTTCTAATTTAATATGATCTACTAATAACTTGATAATTGAAACAATGAAAGGATTTATCTACTATATTTGACATGAACTTGAAATAATGAATTCATAATTGATAATTGCATGAATGAAGTAAACAACACCTCCAACCTGGATATTGCAAGAACAATGGTAAATCTGGTTGTATGAATATTTTCTCCTCAGCTTATCCTTTCGATCTTTGTGTCCACGTGAGTCTAATGGATGGGAATGCAACAACAATAGAAGAAGAAGGATGTAGGAGCAAAAACAACTTGAATTGGCAGGCTGGGAAGCAGTGCAAGTGGAAGAGTGCAAGCATAATTGAACTGAGATTGGCTTTGGCAATTTCTAGCAAGAAGGCAGCAACTTTGCAATAGCAAGAATAAAAAAATTCTCTAGGTTTTTCTTGAATACAAGCATGGTATTTATAGGAATTCGGTTGGTTAATGGTTGAAGCCACTTAGCAACCAAACGGTGACATAACAACAATCAAGAGGGAGTTCAAAATTTTAATCACAATCAGTCACAAATAGAAGTGCAAAAATAAATTGCCACAAGGTAGTTGGGCTTTGGAATCATCTAAAATAGGAAAGTAACACGTCTAAAAATGGAAGTTAAGTGAGAGAATTCCACGTCAAAATGTGAGTGAACTCTCTAGAAAATTCGCGCAGGACCTCCGCCCTATACAGGGTGGCGGTTTTGACACTAAAGGTCAAAACTACTCTAAAACTGAGTGGGAAGCTAGAAAAAAGCATGCAAAAGCTAAGTAAGAATGTCTAGGCTATAAATATTTACTGCGAATGGGTTTTGAAACTCGAACACCTTCTGAAAGGATATGAATCATCATTGGGGACTTTTGTAATCGTTTTCCGACAATGTAACATGTGAAATTTTGGGTGTGTACAGTCACCAACAATATGCTTATGGGTTGAAGCCTCGAAAGAAGGGGGAAAAGAATAAAATTAAATGATTATGTCTCCACCATAGTATGATGCACGATGTGTTAATAAAAAAAGAGGGCCAAATGATATTATTTGTGTCATGATTAACCAAAGGTTACAACGTGATTATGGTTTTAACCTTAATGTTCGCAAAAAGGTTCCCAAGTATGATTAGAACAAAGGTATACGCCATGATATGAAGGACTCCAAAGATGTGTGCTAAGAAAAAGATTATAAAGGGGTCAACACAATAAAATATGCACATGATCAATAATATTTGACCTTTTTTATTTTTGCTATCACCTTTTGCAATGGAGAAGAGATAATTACTTTTACATGTGCACATGTGGCATTGCTTTTAAAGGCAAAGTACATAGAGCATGACCAAGAAGAGACAAAGGAATGCTTTGAATGTGATTTTCTTGTAGATCAAGACAAAGGAGGGGCTAATGATCCTAAATAATTATTTACTTTAAACTTTGCAAAAATACCTTGGAATTTGCTAAGTAGACCCCGTACCCCTCAAGGACAGCAATTTTTTCAAAAGATCAAGGGTAATGATCAAATATTGCATAATATTCCTTTTTACATGCATAGGTTAGAAAAGAAAAAGTGATCAGGTACAAATGGTAGATTCAAGCAAGAAGACAAAAGCATGCACTTTACGACGAAACTTGCACACCAAGCAAAAGTTTTAAAATAACAATTGATTATTCACCCATTAGCTTTAGCTTTTCCAAAGTGTCCATACACCTTCATGCTTGAAGGATTAAAGGAGTCAACTATAGTTTGACTAAAAGTGTGATTTTGGAAATTAAGGCTATTTTTGGATCTTGTAATAGCATGTATAATTTTAGGCCTTATTTATTATTTATTGAAAGGAAAAGGATAAAATTATCATGCATGACTGCAATCTATTTTTAGGGGATGGGGTGAATAATTTTGCTATATATTGTGTGCATTGGAAAAGCACAAGACGAGGAATTTTTGGATGTAATAAGTGTTGAAGAAAATTTTCACCAGTTTTTCCCTTAAACGAGAACCAGTTATTGCCTTTCCAATTATTTGCAGTGGTGTGTATCTTCCTATATGATATCTTTTGAATTTTAATTCCATGAATTCATTATCTCACCTTGCTACAAATTTGGTGTTTTTCTGCATAGTCTTAGTGTGCATGTTAGTTTGCTGTGATGTTGTGATTTAGTCCCTTAACACATAAGGGTTTTACCTTAGGATTTAGTTGAAACCCTATTGGTTCGTGCTCCTTTAATCTAGCTCTCAGTAAATTATGCATGTACTCAGCCAAATCCCTCAATAATTTTGGTGTATCACCCTAATTTAAATTTCAGTTACAACCATCTTTTTACCCTTAAAACCCCCCAAAAAATTAGTTTATGATACATCAATAAGGAACCGGCCTTATAATCCCAAAGACTCACCTCAAAATAGGGATACCCATAGCCCTGAGGTGTTTCCATTGTATCTACAGAAGTTAAGGAAGAGCAAGCGTAAAACCCCTGTTGTTATCCCTCAACCATGGTGCACTTCTGAGAGATAACAGTTTTTGGCACACCCAGTGGGATAAGAAGAACTACTATTGATGCATTCTAAAAATTGAAGATCCAAAGTAGGAATTCATCTGGGGACTTTGTAGATATGTTTTCAAACCAATACAGTGTTTTTTATCATCAAATTCTTCAGCTGCAATCCTTTTAAAGGTATTTTTCAGGAAATTACAAATCTATTTTTTTGCTATTATTAGTTGTTTTTACAAATGAGCAGTAGACCTATGTTTTGCATATTTATATACTTTATGAGGTCCCGCAGCCATGAATCCCTATTTTCAACAATACTAACCAATCTAAATCAACAACCTTTTGTATCCATTTTTCCCCTTCAGAATCAGTACTATGACTCCCTAGCGAAATGAATATCCTTATGACTTGAACCTTGGAAATCAATATGACTGATCAACATGATGATTATTAATGCTGCTCAAAATCAAGCTTATGAATATGGTTATGCTGATTGGGAATGACGGAAAGAGATTGAGTTTAAGTTTACATGAACTTAGAGTAGTCAATATTTAGCTATCAAGGAACAATTTGAAGAAAATTGTCAGCTAATGGAAGAATAGATAAGCATCAGGTTGAGGAACCTCGTCAACTGGAATGTTTCCACTTACCTTCCCCGTCATTAGAACCCAATGCTCATATACCTTCTATTGCTAGCAAAATGCAGTCCATTTATTAAACTCCAAGTTTTTATGTTGCTGCAAATTACTGCTCCTTCTATTCCACAACTACATACTGAAAGGAAATATCCAGTTTCTCAAGATTTGCATTTTGTTACTGTTCTAAATACAGAACTCATGTATCCCAGTCTCTTTTTCAGAAATTTTCAATTTAAGTTGAAAACAAGACCTCACCTCCTCCTCCATCTATAGTACCATTTCATGAAGGTACATATAAATAAAATTAGCAAAGAGGGGCAGCCAACTTAAGAAAATAGCATAGGCTGGATTTTTTGTATAACATGTATGCAAGGATGGGTGTTAAAGTTTCAGTTTAATCATATTCCTGAATTATTGAGAAGGAACCCATGCAAGAGGTATAGTTGTGATTTCATAAGTAGATCAAAACAAGTACATGTGGAAGATTATAAGTAATCTACATATTCTGAGTGTAGTGTGCACGAAGGCACCATACTCACACAGACTTACCAATTCTTATCAAAAGTTTGTAGAACCTGATTAGAATTTAAATAAAAAGGAGGTGGAGATCAAAAGAAACTAGATCTTAGCAGAGTTATTAACTTGATTGTAGGTTGATCATCTTGTCAGAGTTTGATGAGGAAAATACGATTGCATTGGTGAAGAACAACCTATAGAAACTACAGCTAATTATGCAGTTTCATCATTCATCTTGCTATGCATACAAATTGCCTACATTATTGGCTAGTTGCAGTCTCTCTTACACTTGAAAATAAGGAAATATATTGAAATTCGATTGGACGACAACATCCTTTCTTTCCCCAAGATGCTTTCTTTTTCAAGCTACACTGTGAACCTGAATCATTTTGAGAGGATGAGATATGACATAATAGCTTGTCATGTCCAAATCAGATCTTATGCAGCTAAAAAATCAGATCGAATGGTAGTTATTTTACAACAACTTAAAAAGTGTTGAAAATATTTCAAATGTAGTTTAATGAGGAAAAACAAGCCTCAGAATCAGCTTCAGAATGACATGATTGATGAAGTACAACATCTTGAAGAGGATGGCTAATTTTCAGATCAGTTTCAGAATGTCAAAGAGAATAAACAATAACTTATAAAGGTTAAACATGTGATCAAAACAGCTTCAGAAATGAGATCATGGTTGAAATAGGATTTGCATGATTCAATATAGAATAAGAAAGTCAGCTTACTAGTTGTTAGGAGGCCTTGTCCTATTCATTATTTGAGTTAGTTCTGCAACAAATTACAGTAGTACTAGATATTTGTGCCAATTTTAAAGCACAGAAGAAGAGCTTCATATGTGTTTAGAAGCAATCCCCAAATCACCTCTCAGAGTAAATTGAAGATCATATAGAGGTATTTTATCAGCTATCTGGACTGATCTATGGTGAACATAAAATAAGGTACATGTTCTTGTTTCAAGCTTCTGTCTATGTTACTTGTTTTAAAAGTTGAATTCATTGCCTCATGTTTTGGAGAAAGGGAAGTTATTTTTTGTTGCCAATTTGAGGTTTTGTTTAGCTTCATGTTTGTATGCTGGTTAGTGTAGGGTAGATTAGGATTTCCCTTTTAATAAGTGTAATTCATGCACATTACAATGCTTTCAATTTCAATAAGTAGCATTTATGCACATGATCTAGTTTACTAGATCCTTTCCCAACTTTAGTTTTTTTTGGTCAAAAAGGTCATTTTTTCATAAAACAGGAAAGATTTTGGTTTTATGCCTTTCACTCCATGCCCAATGGACAAGAGCAAGGCACTGAGTCTTAAACCTAGAAGGAAGCTTTCCATCATAGGTTCGCCATAAATGTTGACAATTTTTTTTCAAAAACCTAATAATGGGCAATTCGAAAATTTATTTCAGACGAAAGGTGTTGATGAGATGTAAATATCTAAGGGAAGGCATATATTTTTCTTAAGTGTTTTAGCTTGCAGCAATCGATTAACTACATGTAATATGCAGCTATGTGTGTTGTTGCAGAATCCAACACCTAACATACATTGCCATTCCATGTTCGTCTTCAACAAGGAAACACAAAATCCCCGAAGAATCAATGCATAGCCTTGATGAAGGTGGGAAAAAGAGTACATGTGGGATGTTAAACTCTAAAACATCAAACAAAGTTGCATCTTTTGCATGTAGAATAATTCATTATTAGTTACACAGTACATTAATTTCTTGTTATTTATTTACGTTTGAATGAGATTAATTATGTTTAGATTTGTTTAGTTCATTCAACAATTATCATATTACGGTAATCGAAGGCAAAAGAAATATAGATGACTCAATTAGAGAATTTAATTTCATTTATTCATAGAGAGATATAAAGTTCAGTGTTTCCCACACAAGTTGTGGGAATAGCTCTGAAATTATGACTATTGAAGAAAAATACATGTTTTTAAAGCTATGAAGCAAAGAATATAGAAGAGATCCATCATTTCCTTTGGGTCTTCTCTTGGTCTTCATTTGTTTTCCTTGTCTTCTTCATCTTCTTCTGCCATTTTCATTGATAGGTACCTGAAAAAGAAAGAAGAAAAGTTGTCAATTATGAGCTCAAAATTTTAATGTATGCTGTACTATCTAGTTTTGTAAATGAATGTATTCGTTTTAAATGCATAAGGTACATCAGACAGTAAAGAATGATATAGAAATGACAAAGTACTATCTTACAGAAGTTGTGATTCTCATAAATCATGAGGGAAATAAGGATGAAAAAAAGCATTTTTCAGAATATAAGAGAGGTTAAAATCATTAAAGTACATATCTATCATTCAGTAAAGTGGTACATGAAAGAGTAGTTATGTTCTAGTATCAAGATCACATTGCAGCAATTCAAACTATAAAAGAGACAAACAATTCAACCTCCAAGGAAGGAGAATATTGATACATCTCATAGCATTCAGTCTACACAAAGAACGACATTATATTTGCAAATAAAGCTCAATAGAGTACATCTGAATATGCAGGGATATCAAAGCATTATTTTCTTGAACTACATTGTACAAGAGCTTCCTGAATACAAGTATCTCTAATTTTTTTGTTCAGGAAAGAAGCATCTACAGTTAGGATGTAGAATGTCATTAAATGGCCTTAAGACTGTAAATACCATAATGTAAAAGTTAAATAATGCATTTTGCTAATGAACCAAATCAAGGTGCAAGAGATAAATCACAACTCAAAGGAGGTAACAACAACATATTGCAGCATATTATGAAATAATCCATGTATCTTGCAAAAACATAATAATGATATTAATAGCATTATATCATTTCAAACAGAGGCAACCTCTAGAGAATGTTCCATAACACGAATCATCAAATTATGAGTGTAATCAAGTTATATATTTAAAATATGAAATCTTGAAATGGGATCTCATTAGCTAAAATAGACACAAGAGAGTGAAAAATCTGCAACAAATGAAGGAATAAGAAAGTTTTCTAGCTAAGAATGTACTGATAAAGGAAACCATACATCTTAGTTCAAAGGTAAAAGATTCATAAGCTCACAAGAAAATTGCATTAAATTAGGATCCAGGATCACAAAAAGGTAAGCATTTATGATTTCAGAATAAGCCCCAGCTTTAACTTAAAGCACAAAACTCAACTTCATTCCAAGCGTAAAGTATATGATCTCATAAAGCATATAACCTAGAATAGTCTTCATGATTTCATCCTTACAAACGGGATTTGATACATATTTGAATGTCTAGATCATAACTATGAAAAACATGAGAATATATTTGAAGAGATACAAGAATTATAGTTGAGTGAGAAAAATGCAAGGATCAGGGTTACATGTATTCCCCACAATAGAGTTTAGGAGCTTTCAAGATCATGGTGTTGAGTGTCAAGAAATTGAAACTGGGTTCAAAGTCATAGCAATGCATTTTACAGAAATGATGCCACAGTACAAAGTTTCCATCATAGGAAAAGTGTTCAACTTAAATATGGAGAAGGTTGTCATCAAACAAAAATATCACTCATCAAGCTAGTTAAATTTGAGTACACATTTCAGCATCAATAAGTTACATAAATAGGTTGAGAGAATACTTTACTCCCAAGAAAAGTAACAGAAGGGGAATCATCCATTGCAAGAATAGAGATGAATATTTGAATATTTTTAGTTGTTTTACAAGATGAAAACAATATTACGAACTTGTAGATTATAGTGAACATCATGCCATATACCAAGTTCAAAATACATTTGCTTTTCATCAAAAAAATTCTTTTTAGAAAGTAAAAGTTCACAAGTCTCGAAAAATTCAGAGGTTACAACAATTGCGGGCCTTCATAGATAAGGTTTAACAAAATTCAAGAGTTTGTCCTCCATGTAAGGTTCCAAAACAAGGTTTAGTTTCAGGTTCATTCAAATCTTTCATTATGTACCCCAGCCAGGAGAATCCTAACTCCTCTAAGGTTTCACACAAATTGCAAGAGCTTGTTCCTACAAGAAATCATCGAAATGCACAGAGTAACAAGGAACAATGCAGGAGCTCCAATTTTTATGCAGCAAGGGGTAAAAACAACTCTCATACAAGATAGTAGACTACGAATCCCACTTGAAAATATCAAGCTAGAATGGCCATTAACACAGATTTAAGCCATGAAAATTAGAGTTCATAGATTTAAATGGAAAATATAAATAGCGTAACAAAGAGTCCATTTATTTGCAAATTCAAGCAACAAACACAAGTGAATGAATAAAACAAAGCAGGTTTTCATAAACAGACTGAGATTAATCTAGGATAAATCCACAATTATCTAGAATGATGAAATGGTGATCAAAAAATCAGAGTAAACAAAAGCCTTCTCGCATTATTAATGGCTGGAACCCTGGTTACCAATAACCAAATTTATTCAAATAGACGTTTCCATACGAAAAGAGAAGATTCAGAGAGAAAAGTAACTTGAAAGGCCGGAAATGTAAAATGTTCTTAAAAAGAGCTAAATCCTCATACAGTGAATCGAAGGATGACCCAGAATGATGGCCATTTTTTTAGAACCATCAAAAGGTCTTTCAAAGACAATATAAGAGCAAAAACCAAGTATCCAGATTGAAGTTTATCAACAAAGAAGCTTCAAAATTTCAATTTTTCAAGATCTTAATGTCAAGACAATTCATAATAGGGCTTACCAAAAGAACTCAAGCCATGAAAAATAGATCATGGACGCAGCTCAAAATAGTGGCACAGGAATCAAAACCAAAGGAACCTTGAGCCATATTTCTCAAATGGAGAATGTACTTAAGAAGAACCCATTAAATATGTGTAATAGAACCCGGTTAACAAAAAACACAGAGCCCATTTTTGATTGGATCATAGCGAAGGAAAGGATGCATCCAAATTAATAAAGAACTTTCCATGGCTCAGTTTCTCAAATATAAACCCTTGATTGAAGGATGATACACATATAAAAATACCTCAGAATGTTCTTTTCAGGGTGAAAAATATCTTTAGCATTGTGAAGGCAACTGAGCAAACGAAATTAGAGTAACTGATCATATAATGAAAATTTTGATAAAACACCTCAAAGCTTCCAAAATAGACCCAGCTTGAGAATGAAGAGAAAACCTCAAATCATAGAAAATGGAAATTACCTTAGATCATCATATTTTCATGAAGAACTCAGTAGAAAGAGCATACAAAGCTCTTAAGTTTGAACATCAATTCCAACAAAAAAAGACACGTTTAAAATTTCACCAGAAGGGTTTCTTCAGCAAGCTCCAGAAAGCTAGACAATGGCCAAGTTAATAAATCAAATGAGAGGGGTGGGAATACTTTTTCCAACCCTAGAAGTACAAAGACCCTCAGGTTAATAAAAATTACTTAGCTTAAAAAAATACACATGGTGGCATCCCATTCAAACCCTATCTCGCTTTGAGTTAGCTTCCGCCAAAAAAGATCCATGGGTGAGTCATCATAACAGAGGGGGATAATGGCCGCAATCAAATTATTGCATCCAATTTGACTTTGGATCAACCGTAGTAATATTTGCCAAAGTTCCGAAACCTTATCCAGTACCAAATGATCAAATCAACAAAGAGGGAAATGATTCCATATAAATTTTGACTATTATCATATGTGCCGAACCATAATTTCAAAGGGGGCCGAGATCATATGTCACTAGATCAAAAAACCCTATCACTATTTAAACCATAGTTAAAGGCCAACGAAGGGGGCCAACATGATGAGTGTCATGGGTAATCAAGTCCCGCGACCTTATATAAGGGAGAGGAGCTAGTCCCAAATGTGCACCCAATTATTGAGGGGTGTACAACATTGACATTTAAGGTCTACATCAAATTTTGAATGCCAAAAAAAATAGAGCCTTTAAAAGATTTTTTGTTTGATGATTAATCAAATGATTTTTTTTTCGAGCATGCCCTTTATTTTATGGAAAGTGGTTTTAAGATGGATTTATTTGAATCAAAGTTTTTCATACAAAGGAAATGCCAAAGGGTGGACCATTAGTAGGGCATACATGTGCATGGGTGATTTTTTGATGTGATTTGATGTGATCACAAAGTATTAGCTACCATTTTTTCAAATGTTGAATGACAAATGTACATGTACTAGTCAACCTTCACAAGTACCCTCACCATTACTTTTCCATGCTCCACTATTGGCTCCTTCCCTTATTAGTCAAAAGTATGCCCCGGTCAAAAGGATGAGCCTAAGGATTTCAAACATAAGGCTAAATAATCAACATGATTATTATTCACGACTATAATGTTGAACACGCCCAAGTAAAAAGAGGGGCTAAATAATATACCTTAAAATTTGCTAAGGAAACATCCTACAAAGGAATAGCTTTATTTTAAACATGTTCTCGTAAGTGGTCCCCACATTGGGAGTGATTTATTTTTTCTAAGTCAAGGAGAACAAAAGGCATTATTTTTTCTTGCACAAGAGTGAAATTTTTCATGTCATCACAAGAAGACAAAACAAAGAATAAGAAAAAATTACCATTGCAAATGGGTGAATAGTCAAGTTTCAAGAGAGATGTAAATATGCATTATTTACATGACTATAGGACCAAGGAAATTACATGCACATTAAAGGGGACTTGTACATCAAGCAAGGGCTATTATTAGCCAAAATATTCACCCACATTTTATTCATTATTTCATAATTAAAGAAGTCAAAATGCACTTTGACTAAAGTGTTATTTTTGGAACTAAACGCTATTATTGCCTCATTGTAAATAAGATGTTTATTTTATCCCTTTATTTATTCATGATAAAGGCTAAAATTAGCATGCATGGGTGAGTTTAGACTGTAGCCTATTTTTAGGAGGGTTGGGTGAATAATTTTGCTATATATTTGTGCATTGGACAAAACACAAAGAGGACTTTTTGGATGTAGTGAGTGCTGAAGCAATTTTTTATCAGTTTTTCCCTTGAATGAGAACTAGTTATTGCCTTTCCAATTATTTACAGTGGTGTGTATCTTTCTATTAGCTCTTGTGAATGTTAATTCCCTGAATTAATTATCTTACCTTGATGCAAATTTGGTGTTTTATGCATAGTCTTAGTGTGCATGTTAGTTGATGTGTTATTGTGATTTATCCCTCAACACATAAGTGTTTGCCTTAGGATTTAGCTGAAACCCATTGGTTTGTACTCCTTGTAATTTCTCTCAGTAAATTGTGCATGTACTCAGTCAAATTCCTCACATAATTTTGGTGTATCACCCTATTTCAAATTTCAGTTACAACCATCTTTTTACCCTTAAAACCCTAAAAAATTAGTTTAGGATACATCAATAAGGAACCGGTCTTGTAATCCCAGAGACTCATCTCTAACATAGGGATACCCACAGCCATGAGGTGTTTCCATTGTATCTACAGAAGTGAGGGAAGAGAAAGATTAAAAACCTTGTTGTTATTCCTTAATTAGGGTGCACTTCTGAGAGATAATAATTAGTACCTGAATATGTTGTTGGATGTTGTCCATAAGACCTGAGTCAGGAGAGTGCAAATATCACATTAAAATGATAATCCAATATAAAACATAAAAAAAATGTCAAATGCATATCTTCAAAATCGCATGCACTTAGATGGGATTTCAATCATGTTATTTGGAATAAAGATGATTTAGATGCTTTCATTCTATATATGGAGGAGATGCCCCTGAGTTTAGACATCAACAATATTTCATTTTGCTATATGTAACATTTGTATTGTTTTTTCCTAAATACTCTAGGTGGTACCTTTGCTTTTTTGGAATTACAAAACATATACTTTTAGACATTCCAAAACCATGTCAAATACTCAACTGTCAATAGTGTACTCTTTTACCACTATTAGATTGTCTGTGGACACTAGCTAGTAGACACATAAATTATGGATTTTAGAAATTTTGTAGTCCCGTGACTACCATAGGTACTATTTAGAAGTTGTTTTTTGGAAGGTGAATCTAAGTATTAATCGTGAAGACATTGAGATTATTTTAGAAACTCTTCCATGGGTGGGATGTCTTAGATGCAGAGCCATCGGCTCTTATGCACCCACAGTGGGTTACTTGTCAATGATTGAGGTAGACTAGGGGTTGGATTATTTGGGGCCGTGTGAAAATGGGGCTCCTAGATGGATGCCACATATTTGGAGCCTTGAAAGAGGAATCTCTTCCTCCTTACTTTTCTGGGCTCCTTCTTGTCATATGAGATGTTCCCCTATCTCTTTTGTTGGTTGGCCAAATGCAATGGTGGTTGATTACGAGATTAGACCAAAAGATATCGATTATCCATGATAAGGTGATGAGTTTGTTAATGCCCATCCCAACGTCGATAGTCTTTAAATTTTGGGATCCAAATAAAATAGCAGTCCATTGTGGGGATCATTTGGATCCATTATGGCCCTGTCACAATGGCTCTTTTTTGTTTCTATTTTGGTTGGAAGAGGATCTCCTCAAGGTGCTTCAGGGGGGATCTCTATTCTTTTGGAAAGACAAAATTGTATTACATCTTCAACATGTGGTTATTGCTATCTACTTCATAGAGGGTGACTGAACCTTTGACTTCACCATAGTTTGGCACATTAGGCACACACACACCAGAACTACCTTTAGAGTTCTAAGAAATGGAGTGTAGTGCTCAGTTAGTAAGAACACTAATTATGGTAAGTTCTGAGGTTGAGTCTGACCCACTTCATGGTGCATTCTTGATTTTTTACAGACTTGACATCACTTGCTAATTAGGGTCTTTTGCAAGTCTTCCTCATTCCATCTTATATTATCATGACACCTGGTGAAGTGCATGCGAGTCTGGAAGAAAACATATTTAAGGGTTTCAAGACCACCTTTAAAACTTTTAAAACTAGTAATGTAGATGCTACATCAGACCAGGGTGACCTAGTGGTTTTCAGAACTTCGTGTACCCATAGTTTGCCCCAGTCCCTTTCGGGCACCCCAGTATCGATGCCTTGGATAGCTCAGTATCCATTCTTTTCATAGACCTCTCTCTGCACAGTCATTCTATGTTTCCTGATCCTCTAGTACCCCTGTTTGTGACACAGTCCGATGAGCTATGCTTTGTAATCATCTGTAGTTCGATTCCTCTTATCTCTTGCACTTTAGGGGATTTGCTATTTGCATTTGTTTAGTTGTCATTGGGTTCATTTACATCGTCATTTACTAGCATTTACATGTACATTTAAACCTATAGAAATTCATAAGACTTCCTAGCATTAGATCCACGGGGGGGTTCACTTAGTAAAAGTATGGTATAGCACGTGTGTTCAAAGGGTATTAAAGAATACCCTTAATTCTAGTTTTTACCTCTAATTATTCAATTGATAATACCCCCTCCCATTATATTATTAGAATGAAAATACCCCCTATTTTTTCCATGTACCTTACTTACCCATTTTTCATTACAATTTTATTTACCCCTTTTTATTTCTACCCTAATATATTAAACAGAAAATATATCATGTTTCCTAGCTCACTTATTTTTTTTAATATGTCTTTTCCTCTCGAAAGATAGTTTGAATCCATTCAATACCTATTACAAATTACCTTATAAATGTTAATCTTTAATCATTTATCAATAGTTCTTCAACTAATTTGGTGGAATAATATCACTTGTGTTGAAAAGCATACTCAATCCTAGTTTTCTACCATCTTATTATTTCTTGGTTAAGAATCTCTTAATTGAGATTTCTTTATTCAAAAAGAGATTATAATTTAATTTATGACCACACTCCTTTTGTAATTTTAAGGTATTTAGTTTTAAAAACTAGGGTTCAAATGTTTTAGTTTTATATTAAAATTAACCCTATCTCATTTCATTTGGCCCAACTCTCTAACCTACCCCCAATACCTGATTCAAAATATTAATAAATTAAACCCTTTCACCCCCTAATGTCTCCTAGTATATTGACTTTTTTTTTATTAATTTTAGTTACCTCAATATGAATAAACGTGCAACGATATTGCCTACCTAATGAACTCTCGTGTGGTATATGACATATATAGTTGATCCTATTGGTGAACCCGACTCAATCATTCATACTTCTAGGTTTTTCATTCATTGATTGTCATCCTAGGGTTTGGTCATCATGAGTATCTTAATCAATGATTATTTTCTTGCAAATCCTGATTTACTACATAGAGTCCAACATTTTCTTGCTACTACTCGCATTCGTGTTGACATGCATCCAAACTTCAGTTTATCAATCCTTTGTCGATGCATTCTCTTCACACATAATATTCAAGTCTAACCTTCCAAATTGATGTTAACACTTTTGATAATGACCCGACTCTACATATCATATGTCATATTCATAATGTAGTTGTTAAGTGCACTTTGATTGATAATGGATCTGAACTTAACTTGTGTCCTATGTCATTCCTTGAAGCTTTAGGTCTTTCCGCTCGTGACATTAGTCCCATCTATTATTTTACTATGTGCTTATGATGGTTTATTTCCGTCCATGTCTCGGTCACATTACATTGCCTATCACTGTTGGTCCCAAGACTGTCCATACTATCTTTTTTGTTGTTGATTTCCTAAGTCTCTACAACTGTCTACTTGGTAGGCCATGGCTTTATGCCATGCAAGATGTCGCCTCTACTGTACATAATTGTGTAAAATTATTACATGAGAGCATTGAGTACACTCATTTTTTGTGACCACGATCCATTCCAGTATTGCGATCGGGATCCTAATACTAGATCTTCATATTCCATGCACATATATTACAGACGAGCCCCAACCTAGGGAAGAACCACCTCACTTACCACCACTGGAGGGTACCATTTGTGTGATAGATGTAGTTTCTTCTATGCCACTTGTTACTACTACTGTCTATGATTCCTTATCAAGGGCATGTCTAGTCTATGGACGTTGCTCTATCCTACATCTTTCACATGTACCACCTACATTAGCACGCCCACCATTAACTTACACAGTCTTCATGAATTACTCATATTGGGAACATATTCCATTTGATTCTACATGCAATGACACTATATGCACACATGATGGTTTGGCTCAACTAGGTTTTAATTTTGAGGATCTTTATCCTCCTCCTCATGATTCTCATCTCTATTATGGTTTCATCGCTATTACTGCTTGCTTATGGGTTACGTATCTTTCATCTTACTATCTATCTATCACGCACTCCTCATTCTTCATCACTTACATTAGGACAATCATGGCTTGATTATATTAGGGGCACTCTCGATCCTAATCATATAGACATCTCTTTCCCTATGCCTTTTGGACGTATCTTCATTTTCAATAACTCTTTTCTAGGTTATACAACAAAATATCACTCATTGGTATGCACACGGCTGTCCACTTCCTCCATTTACTAATGAGGAATATGCCATGGGTATGTACAACTTAATCCTCAATGGCTTATTACGTGATCAACCGAACACTATTGCTTATCAAGTCACCAATGCTTATCCATTCAACTTTGATCTTGAAAGTGATGATCTTCTAGATGATATCACATGATTGGCATTCTTCATCCTCTATACTTGGGGGGCATAGCATCTTCACATCCCCTCATCACATTAGCATTGTCACATCTCTCATTTTTGCATTATCATTCATTCACTTACATTACTGCATTCCTACCACTCATGTATACCTCATCTTACCATCATCTCACCTTACATAGTCATACATATGTTATCTCATCGTCATTACCTAATGACACACTCTTGTGTTGGTTCACACTTGACTGTTGAGGGATTACTACACATGAACCCCACACACTACACTATAGGCATTATACATTGTGTTTCATCACACATCATCACATTCTACATACATTATTCTATCATTGCATAGTTATACAATACTTTTTATTATACACTTCTATTATCTACGACACTCACATACATCCTATTATCTTACATATTACATAGCATTTGGTCATCTAGACATATTAATTTACTACTATACATTGCATATCATTACTACTTTCTACTCATCATATTCACACTCATTACGCATACTACATACATTACACTTTTTTTACATACACACCTTGCATTAAATTTTTCATATCACATATTTACACATCATATGGTCATCTATCATCATCATTACATATACTACATCATATTCTACATGTTGCACTCACTACCCTATGACGCACTTTAGTTCCTCGGTCCATACTGGACTCCTAAGGGTTTACAAATCAAATGGACCTTATCATGATTACACGTTCATTATTTAGGAAGAACCTTCCATTATGCAACATTACTACGTTAGTGACATATGCTATAGGATAAATGGTCACCTACTCTATCATCTTGTAGTGGTATACGCTTTAGGATACATCACCACTCCCCTTTATTCATCTTGTAGTGATACACGCTTTAGGCTACATCATCACTCGCTTGATTCAATCTGGTAATGATATACACTTCGGCTATAATGGTTCATGCACACATCATCTCTAGGTTGCATATCATCATCATCACATACACACTCATCACAACACACTAGACACAACACACACAATATTCGACCATTTCCCGATGATGCACTCTCGTTTACATTCATTCTTGACTGCTGAGGGGGGAAACCAAATGAACCTCATTACATAAATTTCCATTCACTCAGGGGGCACGTGCGGCTCCTATCACTCCATTTTGCATTCCATTCCATCCATCCACAACATACTGCATATTATGGTTGCTTTTACTCTTGCTTACTTTTGTTTGTTCATGGTCACTTTATTACACATGCTAGTTAGATTACTTGTATGTCATTTATCTATATCATCCACACATGCGTGTTCACTTATTTTTCTAGTTGTGATCATAATACAAATATCTTTACATGTAACATGGATGCTCGCCTTCTACCCTTCCTACACTGGTCGTTAGGGGAATCTACATTCGTCTCTTTCAGGTGTTATTGTTTTATTTCGTACTTAACACTTTACATTACTTGGTTATACACGCTTTTGACATACTAGTTATCTTTCTAACATCGGGTGCTTCATGTGCAACATTTTTTATGCAGGGATATTTTCTTCCATACTTATTTGTTATATTGTCTGTTATTGTTTGTTCTTATCTGTGGGCCTTTGCCTTATGTTTGGTGTGCACACTTGTTTGTTTGTATGTGGCCATGATGGCCTTCACGTGTCTTGTGACATTGTGAGTGATGTCCCATGTTTGCAACTCACTTTTTATGGCTTACATTTTCTTCTTACATGTTTACGTTACTTGTTTATCTTGGTAGCTTATACAATGTTTGCATAGCTTATACATTTTTTTCTATATGCATGCTTTGTTCATACTAACACTTGTCTTTGGCTAGCCTTCTTTTTTGTGCATGCCTTGGTTTCTACCAAGTGCATTCCCTTCCCTCTACACGGTAGAGTTACAAAGTTCATGTAGTTGGTCCTCTTTTAGGGCCACATTCTCCTATCAGTGACGTCACATGCACCCCAAATAGTGGGGGCATAATTTGGGGTTTTTACATACTACACAATGCTTCTACACCGGTTAAGTTTAGTGCACTTTCCACCCTTGGCATTGTGGGTTACATACAACGAGTGGTTTCAGACCAGTATACGAACCTCCGTACACAGTGGCTTTTATAGGACATGGTAGTCCTTAGCATTCTGGGAAGTAGTTACAGGCTTGGAGGTTACAGTGGGTGTGCCTCCCTACACTACTTCAGCCAGTGGCATTGGATTCACCCAAAAAACTAGGACATACAAAGATCTCTTCACACACATTCAGGGAAGCAGTTATAGGTTGGAGGATACATGGAATTTCTCCCTACACTTCTTTGGCCTATGGTGGCATGAGATCATCCAAAAAATGTCACAGTATTACAGGATATCCTTCTACACTCTCTTTCTCGACATGGATCAGGTGCACATGTTCCATTTGCACTTTTTCATTTGCATATTTAAATTTACATACTTTTACATTGATATACATGTCTTTTACATTGTGTTTTTACACATACATACATTTATATTTGACTACTTGATTGTTTTCTCCTTGCAGGTCCGGTCGTATGAGAAACAAGCAATCAAATGGGGGAAAACAACACAAAACAATGTCAAAAACAACACTTTACAACAACACACACCATACTAACCATGCAGGTACATCACATACATCAATAACTACACATGTGTTTCCACCCTAGGTTCACTCTCATCACTTTTTTGTGCTTTTTCATCTATAGTTTCCATGCTCCATCATCTTTTTGTCATTCCACGCTTTGTCTAGTCACTTCGGCACGTTTTCTACTACAATATTCATGGACATCAGGTATGCATCTCTATTTACTTTATGTTACTGAGCTTTCCGCTCACCAACATAAAGCTGGGGGAAAATGTAGACACAAAATCATGCACTTTAGGCATTATTTAGTCCTGGTCTCATACTACTATTTAGAAGGTTTTTGAGTGAAGAAAGTACTAATTAACCCCATGTCCCTTGGCCATTTTATTTGATTTATTTTTTCATTCCAACCTCTTGCACACATGCCCAGTCATTTTTTATCATTTTCATTATTTTAGCCTTGACGAGGGCACCCAGGCTAGTACTGGGGCACCCATGGGGTCCCATGGTCCCACCAGGGGCACCCTGATCCTTTTGACACTTTCCCACCACTTTTTGGGCTCTTTCTAGTCGTTTGAGATCTTTATATTTTTGGTGGTCGGCCATTTTGGGGTTAATTACGAAATTAGATCAAGAGAACCCTATAAATATAAAATTATGAGACCATAATGAGGGACCAAGCACTAGTCACTACTATCATCCACCTAGAGTTGCATCCATTTAGAGATCATTTGCATCCATTAGCTCCATCACAAGGACAAGGTTGGTTCATCTGCATCACACAAGCATAGGGGGAGGGATTCTATTCTATTCCATGCACACATTCTATTACATTTTTTACTAGTTATTTCTCTCTACTTCACAAAGTGTGACTGGCACAAGAGCACCTAGGGCACATGATGCACACACACACCAAAACTACATTTGGGTCTGAAATGTAGTGCAATGCTCAGTTAGTAAGCCCATTGTTGTGGTAGCTGAGGTCATTCTGACCCATTCATTTACATTCTTATTTTTTTAGGGTTTTGATGCTTCTCTTTGGTCTTTTGCAAGTCTTTCTATACATCTTAGATTATCAATGACACCTGGCGTAGTACAACGAATCTGATGCAACACACAACAAGGGTTTCCGAACACCTGCTAAGCCTGTGAAACTCAGTCTGGACTTGTTACACAGATATGGGCACCCATTTTGTAGACCAGAGCATTTGTATGCACCCTAGTCCCTCTCCAGGTGCTCTAGTCCAGCTAATCATCCTAGATCCATCCTTTTTGAGACCTTTGCACAGTCGTTCCTGTTTCTTGTTCCTCCAGTCATTTTTGACACATGGTCTAACGAGTTTCTCCAATTAGCTGAGTTCATTCTAACTCTCTTAGTACTCTAGGTTTAGCATTTCATTTTCATAGTTGTTTAGTAGCATTCATTTACTGCATTTATATGTCATTCTAGATTAGATTAACTTCCCGGGAAATCTAGTTTTCGAACTTAGTCATTTTGAGCCTTTTTTGGCTAGGCGCATGAAATATCCTTGTAACACTATCTTTTGATGCGCCCCCTTAAAAGCCTTTGGCACATGGTTTTCCATGTTAACACATCTTTCGGTGCGCCAAAGGATGTTGAGTCTCTTTTGCGTGTGCCAAGGCGCATGCGCCTTATTATTGACACAACTTTTGTTGCTCCGCTTTTTGGTGCACCAAAGGGCGCACATAACTTCATGACGACAATGCTTTTGGCGCGCAAAGACGCACTTCGTCTCCTGTTGTCAAATACTCTCATGCGCCAAAGGGCGCATGCTTTCTCCTGTCGACAAAAAATCTCATGCGCCTTTGAAAAAGTGTGTTGGCACAAATGATGACATCATCCATGTTGCATCATGGGATGATGTCATCCATCAAGTTGTCAAAAGTCAACATGACTTTTAGATATTTTGTAAATATCTTTGTAAATATTTGTTGGCTCCTTTTTGCTTTTCTTCTCCTCTCTTCTATAAATACTGGAATACTTGTTGTATTCAGGGTGAACATTTTTTAGATGAAAATAGAAGTGAGGAGAGAAAGACTTTGAGCTTTCTTGTAACAGAAGAAAACAGTAATACAAATATTAAGACTTTGTGCTCAATAGCTGTGTTATGTATTAGATCTTCCTTACGTTAGATCTGTATGTGTTTAATCTGTTGGATTCATATCTACTTTTCTGTCATTTTCTCATCAGTATTGCTTTGTTTATTTATGCAAGTAGGTTTGGCTCTGTTTACTACCAACCCAAAAACATAAATCTTCTGACCTTTCTGCTTTGGAATTCATTTCTTTTCTTCCTTCGGATCTGTTCTTTCTCTTTTCCCTCTTTCATTCCTTTCTTTTCGCAGCCTGAAACACTCTACTGGGATGAGATCCCAAACCCCTGAAGGCAGAATCTGTGAGACTTGCATAGATTCCTACTAGTAGAATAGCAATAAACCAGTTTCGCTTTGCTGACTCAAAGAGGGGCTAAGCCCTGCACACTGTTGGCTCGTCTATCCATAGATCTGTCCAGGCAATAGATTTTCAGACCAACAGTTTTTGGTGACTCTACTGGGGAACGAATAGATCTGTCAGATCTATGATGGTGGTAAGATAAAAAATCAGAAAAAATCAGCAGATTGCTGCCTGTTTGCAAATCTGAACTTTTTGTAAAAATCCAAAAAAATTGCAAAAGTGCTCAAATTAAAAAAATTTCTTCTGAGAGTCATAGATCTGGTCCAGTTATAGATCTTTAGTTCACTGAGTTTTTGAAAAATATGGAATTTTGCCGTAGATATGAGTTTTGACTGTTTGCAAGAAGTTTGAAACCCTCTAAAAAAGTTAAAATCAGATCAGAAAATCAGCCTACTAATCTTCCCTGCCATCTTATCCTCGTTATAATTTGTCATTTAACTGCAATTGGTTTCTGAAGAGGATAATTTTAAATATTTAGAAAAGTATTTGCTGCTGGTTTTTGTCCAAAAAAAAAAAAAACCAGAAAATCAGCCAGTACAACCAAAAAGAAAGTTTAAATCTGCGCCATAACATTGCAGATCTGGAAGGTACACTGGCGAGTGAACCTTTTACGCGCAGTAGGAGAGCCTGTGGAGAAGCTGATCCTACTTCCGATCTGCTTCAGAGGCACAATTTCAGCGTAACACCGGCACGTTTTTCAGCGCTAAGCTCAGCTAGCCGGTCATCCAGGAGTGTCTCACCTCCACAAAGAAAAAGTCTGTTACAAGGAGCATCTACGTCCCTTTGTAGTGCCTTGCTACTCAGCGGAACTACACTTCCAGCTCGTGTTCTCTTTCCGGCTTTTCAAATGGCAGTTCCATGGGGAAACGCGATGGGTCCGTTGGCTTTACCACATCCAGTTCATGCTCTCCCTCACGGAAATCGAAAGAATTTTCCCAAATTTGACGGGAGCTGAAATCAAAGCACGGATTCCCACATATCTGCATTCATTATGTCATGTAGTATTTTGGATGTGACCCACGAAGATGTGTCGGTTCACCTTTTTCTGGAAACCCTACAAGGACCTGTAGCTGAATGGTTTCAGCATTTACCGGCCGGATCTATCACCAGTTGGGCCACCTTACGGGATGCTTTTGAAGATAGGTATAAGCCTTCAGAGGATGCATTTGCATTATTATCACGAATCACTCACCTCAAGAAGGAGACGAATGAGACCATGCGCGATTTTATCACCCGGTTCAATGCACTAATCAATCGTGTCCCCGTTGCCATGCTTCCAACGCCGGAAAATCAAAAGTGTTTCTTCGTAAACGCCATGAGCTCAAAAGTTAGTTTCTTGCTCCTTCAAGAGCGAGTTGCCACCTTGATTCTCGCTCAAGCCGTTGCCATTCACATAGAAGATAATCTGATAATATCTGGTGAATTAAAAAAGGAATCAGCAAAGCCTAAATCTTTGGGCCCTTCGCCCACCACTTCGTCTGATCCAGCATTCCAAAAGATGGCAAACGATTTTCTCGCATTAAAGAAGCAGTTGGCCCAGGCCTCTACCAGTCCCTCATACCGGGATATCCCGCGGAGGAATTTTGTTCCTAACAATGTTTCACAAAGACCGCGCTTACCTATAGCTGCTCCGCGGTTAGCACTTGAGGCCCCTCCGATCAATGCTCTGGCCAAGATTGAAAAAGAAGAGCAATACTATGAAGAACCTTCGTCTTAGGGCGAAGATGATCAAGATGTCGGTGAACCGACTGGCGAATCTACTATCGGGTATATGGAATTTGATGAGGAAGAATCTGATGAAGAAGAGGGTACCCAGGGGTACGCAAGCGGGCAGTCATATGCTGTTTTTACTCGCTCACAAGGAAAAGAAGCGGAAGTTTCTGCCCATGTCCAGCAAGAGAAGGCCGTGTCAAACGCACCTCCAATCATTGCTAAAAGAGGTAATCCTCTTCCTACTCAACTCCCTGGAAAATCTTTTACAAAGAGATCTTTTCCCCCTATCTCTCCTCCAAATCAATCCTCTCAGATTCCTCCTAAGACCACCAATCCTATTCCATCATCGCGAGGTGAGGGACTCATTCCTTTACCAACGCAACCCTTGGCCGAGTTTGATATTATAGATCATGCAAAAAAGACCAAGATCCAAATGTCTGAAGCTGAGTATCTTCAGTCAAACCCCGAACAGCTCGTAAGATTGACTAAGTATATCCAAAGTCAAGCTGTTATATCTAATCAGGTTTCCCCAAAAGGAATCCTATCCACTCCCCCTGAATCTCATATAAATGTTGCTTCAACATCTGCGTCAGGCAAGATAGAACTTTTCTATCTCTCTCTACTGATCAATGGACACAAGCTGAGTAATTGCATAATTGATTCTGGAGCTTCTGATAACGTCATGCCGGCAAAAGTCACCCATGCTTTGGGCCTCACTCTTACCAAGCCTTTTGACAGGTGTTATTCTTTGGAAACTAAGCAAGTTCCGTTGGTTGGCCAAATCAAGGACGCGCAATTTGCATTTGCGGCTTTCCCGGATAAAAGAGTAAAAATGACAGTCCTTGTTGCTGACATTCCGGCAGCCTATGGAATTTTGCTGGGAAGGAGTTTTTGCAGCGAAGTTGGTGGAGAAATTCATATGGACTGGTCCAAAGCTAGAAATCCAGTCAAAGGCGTAATGCAGACTTTGGAGCCTGAATCACAAAAGAAATACTTGGTTACCAGCTCTGAAGACCCCAAAGCTCAAATCCTTTTTGAATCATCAGGGATGGGGAATTACTTCTTATCTACTGAGACGGATAAAACAGGGGCTGTTCTCGTTCAGGAAGGAGATCTTAATAAGATCTGGACATTGCAATTCGATGGGAGCTGTGCAACTAGTGGATGTGGCGCTGGGGCCGTGCTGATATCTCCTGAGGAAGAATTCATTCCTCTCTCTTTCAAATTGTAGTTTTTCAACACTAACAATACTGCTGAGTATGAGTCTCTCTTACTCGGTATGCAAGCCGCAAAAGAAAGAGGAATAAAAAATCTAAAAGTACAAGGTGATGCTGAGCTAGTTGTAAATCAAGTCAAAAGGATTTACCAAGTAAAGAATGAAAGGATCAGGCACTACCGTAATGTGGTATGGGACAGCATTGAGGAGTTTAATGCCTTTTCAATTGAATCAATTCCAAGAGCTCAAAATGACATGGCTGATTCATTGGTTGTCTCAGCATCTCTCATGCTCCCACATCCAGGTTTGAAAATGAACAAGTACACCATTGAGGTGGTTTTCCGCCCGAGCGTGCCGGATAATTCTCAGCATTGGCAGGTGTTCAACGATGATAATCAACTCATTGCCTTTCTGGAAAAATCAGAAAATTTTAACGAGTTGTATTTCGAAGGATCCACCTCTACATGCCGTGAATCAATCAACAGTCAAAACCACGAAACAAAGGAGAACGATGGCATATGTCAGCTCAAGGGAAATAAAATTCCAAAGGGCCTGGTTTCTCTGGAATGCCTGTTCGACAGGCATGACCGTTTTGTAAGAAAGAAGAGGCGAGATGATCCTGGCTCGTCCCCAAAAACCGAACTGGTCAATTTAGGTTCGGAGGCACATCCGCAATTTGTGAACATCGGGAAATGTTGCACGCCAGAAGAAAAGTGAAAATTTGTCAAGTTGCTGAAAAAATATATGGATGTATTGGCATGGTCTTATGCTGATTTAAAGTCCTTCAAGCCAAAGGATGTTCAACACGATATTTCGTTGAAAGACGATGCCAAAGCCTTCCGCTAGAAGCAGAGGCACTATAATCCAAATATTTCAGGTACTATCCAGGCCAAAATTCAGAAGATGCTAGATGCAAGAATCATCTTCCCTATCCATCACAGTACTTGGGTAGCAAATATTGTGCTAGTGCGCAAGAAAAACGGTGAAATACGCATCTGCGTAGACTTTCAAAATTTGAATCAAGCTTCGCTGAAAGACAACTACCCTCTTCTGATAATGGATCAAGTTCTGCAAGCAGTAACTGGATCAGAGATGCTGTCCATGCTCGACGGTTTTTCAGGTTACAATCAGATTGAAGTTTCACCTGAAGATCAGTTTAAAACAGCATTCACTACTCCCTGGGGTACATTTGCCTACCGCAGGATGCCTTTCGGCCTAACTAATGCCGGCGCCACTTTTCAGCGGGCCATGGACTTTGCTTTCAAAGGTATGATGGGGAAGGTCATTTTGGTTTATTTAGATGACCTAACTGTGTTCTCCAAACAATGAAGCGATCATTATGATCACTTGGAGCAAGTATTGGCTAGATGTCGAGAGCATGGGATTTCCTTAAACCCAAAAAAGTCTATTTTTGGAGTCACGGAAGGGAAGTTGCTAGGCCATGTGGTCAGCAAAGAAGGAACAAAGATAGATACTGAAAGAGTTAAGGATATTCAAATCCTTACTCTGCCTACAAGCAAGACTGGTGTTCATTCTTTCTTTGGAAAGGTGAACTTTCTCGGGCGTTTTGTTCCTGACTTTGCTGAAAAGACCCATCAAATATTGAACATGATGAAGGGGTCACCAACTTTCAAATGGAGTGAGGAGGGGAAAAGGTCATTTGAAGAAATAAAAGCTTCTGTTGCTTATGCACCAGTCCTGGTATGTCCCGACTTCTCCAAGGACTTCATCATGTATAGTTATGCATCTGAGCATACTGTGTCTGCCATCTTAATGCAAAAGAATTCAGAAGACATTGAATCCCCAATTGCATTCATGAGTTCTCCCCTCAAGCCTCATGAACTAAAGATGACTCAGCTGGAAAAGCATGCCTTTTCCATTGTCAAAGCAGTGAAGAATTTCAGGTATTACATTCTAAACTCGCATACGGTGGTACTGGTCCCGGACACGGCGGTGAAATCAATTCTAACTCAGCAGCAGTTAGGAAGCTTGCGAGGAAATTGGATCGCAAAGGTCCAGGAGTATGACCTGGATATTAAACCAACCAAGCTGGTAAGAGGCAAGGGCCTGTGTCAGCTAATGGCTGAAAACAAAGATTCAGAAAACCCTGATGACAGGGGTGACTACACAGAAGAAGCGCAGGACCGGCAGGAAGAGCCTGATTCCCTGCCTCTGGTTCTATTTGTTGCAACTAGTGATGAGTGGTACTCCGACATCGCTTTCTTCCTTACCTACAGCGAATGCCTGATGCACCTAACTGCAAAGGAGAAGCGCACTATAAAGCTCAGGGCGACTAAATACGTCATCTGGGATAACGGCTTATATAAGCGTGGGATAGATGGCATCTTCCTGCGATGTGTCGACAAGTCCCAGCAAGTAAAACTACTAGAAATTTTTCACAATTCAGCTTGTGGAGGACATTTTTCTTCCTCCGTGACGGCACATAAGATCATTCGCGCCAGGTACTATTGGCCAACGCTCTTTCAAGATACAGCCACCTGGGTGGCAAAGTGTGAACCCTGTCAGCAATTCGTTGGCAAGCCCAAGTTGGCTGCCTTTCCCCTAAGGCCGGTCATTATCAATGAACCATTTAGGCAATGGGGAATTGATTTTATTGGCGCACTCAATCCTCAATCGAGTGTTAGACATAGCTATGTCCTTATAGTAATGGATTACTTTACAAAGTGGGTGGAAGCCATACCTGTCAAGCATGCCACTTCTGAGGTGGTTTGTAATTTCATTAAAGAAAATATCATTGTCAGGTTTGGCGTTCCAAACAAAATCGTTGCTGATAATGCTTCTAACTTCTCCTCACGAGAAGTTATTAGTTTTTCCTATGAATATGGGATAACCTTGGCTCACGCATCCGACTATTATCCTCAGGGAAATGGTCAAGCGGAATCCAGCAACAAGAACTTGGTGGCCATCATACGAAAACTGGTGGAATCAAATCAGCGGATGTGGCACAAGTCTTTGTATGACACTTTGTGGGCAGACCGCATTACTCCCAAGAGATCTCTCGGCATGTCACCTTTTCAAGTGTTATATGGCACTGATGCCGAGCTTCCCATTTCTGCGGAACTTCCTGCTCTGCGCTTGGCACGAGCCATTGAAGATGAAACTTTCCAAAGTTCTCTTGAAAAGAGAATCATGTATCTGGCAGAACTTGAAGAAAAGAGAGTGAAGGTGGTTGATAGGATCACTGAACATCAGAATCAAGTTAAGAGGCTTTTCGATAAGAAAGCCAAGCAAAGGGATTTTCAAGTGGGAGATCTCATCCTTTTATGGGACAAGCGAAGAGAGCCAAAGGGCATGCACGGAAATTTTGATTCCCTATGGAGAGGGCCCTTCAAAATAAAGCAACTCAACAGAGAGAATAGTTTCTATCTCTCGTATCTGGATGGAACTGAGCTCCCGCTTCCCTATAGCGGGCAGCATCTGAATATCTTCAGGAAGTAGAGCTTGCTCTCTTCTTTGTACAATTTGCTTTAAGTTGTGTGTTTGCTTTCGTCGTGTGTTTGCTTTTAGTTTGTCATGTGTTTCTTTTGTTCTCCCTCTGGTCCCCCTTATTTTTGACTCTGTTACCCAATGGATAGGCACAAGTGATCTGGGATTCTCTACCCCTGAGTTTGCTCAGGGATAGTCCCCAGAAAGAGCCAGTTGTTATCCTGTAAAATTGACAAGGGCAGTTTTACCGATAACCATACGGAAAATTTTGTTTCAATCCCTCGTTAGGGATCCCTCGCGTTCGAAACGTTGTAAAATCCCTTCCCGGGAAATCTAGTTTTCGAACTTAGTCATTTTGAGCCTTTTTTGGCTAGGCGCATGAAATATCCTTGTAACACTATCTTTCGATGCGCCCCCTTAAAAGCCTTTGGCGCATGGTTTTCCATGTTAACACATCTTTCGGTGCGCCAAAGGATGTTGAGTCTCTTTTGCGTGCGCCAAGGCGCATGCGCCTTATTATTGACACAACTTTTGTTGCTCCGCTTTTTGGTGCGCCAAAGGGCGCACATAACTTCATGACGACAATGCTTTTGGCGCGTAAAGACGCACTTCGTCTCCTATTGTCAAATACTCTCATGCACCAAAGGGCGCATGCTTTCTCCTGTCGACAAAAAATCTCATGCGCCTTTGAAAAAGTGTGTTGGCACAAATGATGACATCATCCATGTTGCATCATGGGATGATGTCATCCATCAAGTTGTCAAAAGTCAACATGACTTTTAGATATTTTGTAAATATCTTTGTAATATTTGTTGGCTCCTTTTTGCTTTTCTTCTCCTCTCTTCTATAAATACTGGAATACTTGTTGTATTCAGGGTGAACATTTTTTAGATGAAAATAGAAGTGAGGAGAGAAAGACTTTGATCTTTCTTGTAACAGAAGAAAACAGTAATACAAATATTAAGACTTTGTGCTCAATAGCTGTGTTATGTATTAGATCTTCCTTACGTTAGATCTGTATGTGTTTAATCTATTGGATTCATATCTACTTTTCTGTCATTTGCTCATCAGTATTGCTTTGTTTATTTATGCAAGTAGGTTTGGCTCTGTTTACTACCAACCCAAAAACATAAATCTTCTGACCTTTCTGCTTTGGAATTCATTTCTTTTCTTCCTTCGGATCTGTTCTTTCTCTTTTCCCTCTTTCATTCCTTTCTTTTCGCAGCCTGAAACACTCTACTGGGATGAGATCCCAAACCCCCGAAGGCAGAATCTGTGAGACTTGCATAGATTCCTACTGGTAGAATAACAATAAACCAGTTTCGCTTTGCTGACTCAAAGAGGGGCTAAGACCTGCACACTATTGGCTCGTCTATCCATATATCTGTCCAGGCGACAGATTTTCGGACCAACAAAACTACAACACACATCCTTGTAAAGTGCTACAAGAAGCAATCAATGTGGTTGGGTCTTGAATTGGGAGCCTAGTGAAGTCTTATAACTTTTTATTTTGGCCCCTTTAAGCTCATATTGCACTCACACGAATAGATAACATGATATTATGACGATTAAGTGGAGCAACATATACTGGCTATTTTTGGGAAGGAATAATATGTTTTATAGAATAGGTGTGGGGCATGCAGGTAAGTGCAGGAAGTTGATGGACAAAAATGGGGTCATCTGTGGACGTCATATTGCAAAAAACAGCAAAATCTCAACTTGTAGGGATTATTAGCAATATGCGCATTCAAAATTAGAAAAAAATATATAAATATGAATCGTAGCATCCTGGAATCTAGTTTCTAAAATACTAATTTTTTTAAAAAATGGACAAGTTTAGCTATATTAAACACTTAAAATTATATGACTTGGTTTTTTTTTGAAAAAACTTATAAGATTGTAGTCTGTTTGCCCGCGATTTGGATGACCAAATCTTGTTTTTTTTTTTCATTTGGTGAAAAGTTAGATGTAGTTGTCTATCTTGGGATGGATTTTATTTTGTATTTTTTCGAGCAATATTTTTTTTAATGATTTTTTCCGTGAAAGTGGTCTGAAAATATTTAGAAAACGGAGCGCTTTCCGTTTGCCCGCCATAACTATATCAAAAAATATCGAAAATATATATTTTTTTAACGTGTATAGAATTTTTCCACGCTTGGGATGGTATAAGTTTTATCACATTTTGATAAGCGAAACAAAAGTTACAGTCTTAAACGTAGACATGAACATTCACGGGAAAATATGTCTTAAAAACCTATTGTTAGTAAAAAATTATAAAATGATATTTATCTTATTCTATTCACTTTAAAATCAATATTTCTACGAAGCTAACAGTCTCCCCTACGCGATGGCACCATTTTTGTGAAATTTTTTCAGTTTTTTAGCATGGTTCAAGTCTTTGGAAGAGCAAATTTGAGGTTTTTTGACCTTTTACACTTCATAATGACCTTCCATAGCTTTGGTTGGGGAAAAACAAAGATTTCCCGAGGCTTAGGGTCAGCAGATAGATCCGCGATCGTGGTTTCTAAAGCACGATCGTGAGTTTTTATAACACAAACCGCGATCGCGGTTTATAAAGTGCGCTCATGGTTCTTAAATCATATTTACACACATCCCAATGTCTGAATTACCATGTGATTTTTACTCTCTGACCTTACCGTATGAATTACTGTGAAATTATATCTTTTTCTGCACACGTTTTTCTTATCACCGGAAGCAAAACATCATGGGAGACAAGAAACGAAGTCAAAAAAGGAAGTCATTAAGTAAAAAAACACCAAACGAATTAGAGGCCAACAAAATTCAAAATGCTGAGCGAATGCGGAATCTTCGTGAATCAAGAAGAGGTTCATCTTCAACCCCAACTATTGTAAGCAATGAAGAACCAGGTAATGTTTCTACTGTCAATGTTGAAGTTGAATTAAATACTCGTGATGAAGATGTTTTTACTGTCAATGTTGAAGAAGAATTAAATACTCATGATGTAGCAAATGTTGAAATTGAAGGAGACAATGAAAATGTGAATAAGGAAATTCATGTTGAAACTGTAGACAGACAAAATTTGACAAAAACACCTCCTAGGATTTTACGTAAGAAACCTAATTTTTTAATTGAAATTGATGAAAACATTTTGAAACCAATGTCTGACAAACTTTCTGAATGACAAATCAGAAGAAAAGCCACTGAAATTTGGGATAATCATTTTGAAATTTTAAATGATTCCCAAAGATGTCAGTTGTTGGTTAGTTTGATGAAATTGATTAAAATGAGACCTACATTAAACACCTTAGGATTGACAACATCTAATATACATGGTCAAACCTCTACAATTGTTGAAAACCTTCATGATGCATATCACACTATTGGTGTCAAGAGACGCACTAGGGATAGTAATATTGTGCGTCGTGTACTTGCTACTAGTGTTGTAAGTGAATCAATAAAAAAACAACGTTTGATTATGCAAACAAGTCGAATGTTGCAAGTTAATCGAAAAACTCTAATGAAAGCAATTGAAAGACGTAATATCCTTCAATCACTCAATAACACTGATTTTTGGGCATTTTCTGCTAGAGCACTGCGTAAGGACAAAAATAATTCTGATGCTATAAGAGAAGTTGTTATTCAATTTTGGCATGATAACACTAGAGTTTCACCTAATACAAGAGATGTTATAAAATGGAGAGTTGGTTCTACTAATCGTGAACCACATCCAAAGCATTTCTTAGATATGACTCAAACTCAATTTTTTCGTAAGTTTGAACAAGAGAATCTGGAAATTAAAATTAGTCAACATTTTTTTGAAATGTTGAAACCATTCTATGTGAAAATCAACCACGCTCGCACCACTTGTTGTAGGCAACATGTTGAATTTGTGATGCATTATGCTAAATTTTTACGTATTCGTTCTAATTTTCATTCTGAAACTATGTTATCGGAATGTGGTGTTCAAGTTCCACCAATATCTTCCAGGGATTTCATTCCTACTATATTTTGTGAAAAAGAAGTTGGACAATTTTTTTATAGTCAGGATTGTTTAGATGGAAGTTGTAGTACATGCGGCGGATTACCTAAATTGGAAAGTTACATCCATGAGAAAATTGAAGGTACAATAGGACATAATTTAGTTGAGTTTGATAAATATAAATCAGTTGCATACCAGTTGAAAGATGGAAAAGAGTCTAAACGGTGTGAGCTAGTTACAGAACAAATGCCTGTTTTTCAATTTTTGAGAAAATTTAAGGATGAAATTGTTTATGAGTATGCTAGGCATACACATAGAGCTTGATGGTTGGATGAATAGTTCAAGATATGCAAGGACACATTTCCTATTGGTACTATTGTTTCAGTGGTCGATTTTGCAGAGAATTACACATTGCAACCACAAATGGAGGTTCAATCGCAATATTACAACTCAGTACAAGTTGCCATTTTTGTGCATATAGCATTTCTACATTCTCCTGACAGTACAGAGAATGATCAAAAATTTTTTAAGAGAGTACCACTTTTATATCAGTGATGATCGTACTCATTCTACTGAATTTGTGCAAGGGTGTTTCCAGTTATTTTATGGAAACTTGTCTGATAGGGACATCCACTTCAAACAACATTATATATGGTCAGATAATTACACGTCTCAGTTTAAGAATGCACGAATGTTTTATTGGATGAGCAGAATGCACGTCAAGATGGGTGTGCAACATATTTGGAGTTTCACTGAGGCTGGACATGGAAAAGGAGAGCATGACGGTGCAGGGGCATGTGTGAAAAGAGCTCTTGCAAGAGAAGAGTTGAAGTACAAAGATGGTGCTAAATTAAAAGATGCAAAGAGCATAGTGGAATGGTGTATTGACAACATGGCCCGAGGTTCTCAAGAAAATTCCACAGTTCACAGATATTTTTGGTTGATAGAGGAACAACAAATTGCTAACTACGAGGATTGTATGACACTCACTGGGTCCAGTGATATGCACTCATTTTGTAGCTCAGACGCTACTTCGTGGGCCATATGGACAAGAAAGTTGACATGTTTTTGTGCATCTTGTATCGAATTTGTCACTGCTGAGTGTGATTCACAAGAATGGGTGGATGGATGGATTTGTAGGCCTCTAACTCCACTTCCTAGTTATCAACCTCCACAAGCATTACGACTTGTTTCTGCAGATGAAGTTGCAACATCTAAGGACTTTGATGAAATTTTGATTTTGGTGCGACAAGGTATTTATGGTTATTTATTTAATTTTTGTATTGAGTTATGTCCATTGAAATTTTAATATGTAATTTAAATTTGAGTTGTTCAACCTTTATTTTTTTGTAGGACATGTGTTTGCAGTTATTGCGACAGAAGACAATGAAGAAGGAACAAACTATTTCTTATGTCGTTGCATCGAGGAAAGAAAGAAGTTGACTTCTCCTATTATAGATGGCGAAGATATTGAGTATCCTACAGGGTCAGTGGTAGTTACTGGAACTTGGCTTCGATGGTATCCATTAAAAAACTCCTCTGTTTGGGTGTTTGAAGACTTTGAGACACACAGGAAAATACTCTTATATTCGCATCTAGTTCTAGCGACAAATATTCAGCTGTATAGATATCGAGGAAGGCCTAATAACAAGATTCTTTGGAAGGTTCGAGAGTCAGATCATGAAGCAATCTTGTCCACTATTCAGAGTAGATCTGATCCTGATGGTTCATTGGAATGAATTTACAATGCTCATGTCTGGTATATATAATTTCTTTGATATATATAAATTTGTTAGTTAGATAGATTTAAGTTCATATATTTTATTTTAAATTTGTGTATTTTGTATATATCTAGTATGGTTTTGATTTGAAACTTAAATTTCTTTGACTAACACTTTTATGTTCAGGTTAGTGGTGCCAGAAAAGCTTCCACCTTCATGTGGTTGGCACTGTTAGTAGAGAATTTTAAATTCTCGAAGCTAAGAGAAGCTTTCATTGTTTTACAAGAAAAGAGAAGCAATTAACAACGATTTATGTACCCGTGGAGGGGGTTCTTGGCTCCGGAGGAGGTAGCCCAGAAGCACCTGGAGCTTAGAGAACCGAAATGACTCCTCCCCAAGTGTTTACAAGACCATACCTATACGTGTGTGCATAATCGGTTTGGTGCCACGACCCACCGTTTGCAAAATATAGCGTTTGACAGCCTTACACTGGCTCAAACTGCACTATTTCACGCGTTTGCAAACAATAGGGCAGCGAGAGCACCGATCTGAGAAGGAAAAAACTAAGAGAGGCTATTGTAGAGGGTCCCTACACTGAGGTTTTGGATCAGACGAGATGTCTCTAGGTGCCACGGAGTTTGAGTAGTCACCCGTCGAAGTTGAATGATATTTTGGTCTCAGGGCTCTTAAGGGACTACGCCCGAACGAAGTAGCCGGAAGCAATGACCTTGTCGCACACCGAAACAACACCTCCTATAGCATTCACCTGGCCACTTAGAAAGCGTAGTCGGTTTGGTGGCACGACCCACCATTTGCAAAATATAGCGTTTGACAACCTTACACTGGCTCAAACTGCACTATTTCATGCGTTTGCAAACAATAGGGCAGTGAGAGCACCGATCTGAGAAGGAAAAAATAGAGAGAGGTTATTGTAGAGGGTCCCTACACCGAGGTGTGGGATCTAGACGAGACATCTCTAGGTGCCACGGAGTCCGAGTAGTCACCGTCGAAGTTGAACGATATTTTGGTCTCAGGGCTCTTAAGGGACTACGCCCGAACGAAGTAGCCCGGAAGCAACGACCTTGTCACACACCAAAACAATGCCTCCTCTAGTGTTCACCTAGCCACTCAGATGTGTTCACATAGTCAGTTTGGTGCCACGACCCACCGTTTGTAAAATATAGCGTTTGACAACCTTACACTGGCTCAAACTGCACTATTTCACGCGTTTGCAAACAATAGGGCAGCGAGAGCACCGATATGAGAAGGAAAAAAACTGAGAGAGGCTATTGTAGAGGGTCCCTACACCAAGGTGTTGGATCAGATGAGATGTCTCTAGGTGCCACGGAGTCTGAGTAGTCACCCGTCGAAGTTGAACGATATTTTGGTCTCAGGGCTCTTAAGGGACTACGCCCGAACGAAGTAGCCCGGAAGCAACGACCTTGTCACACACCAAAACAACACCTCCTCTAGCATTCACCTAGCCACTCGGACATGTCGGTGCAGTTGGTTTGGTGACATGACCCACCATTTGCAAAATATAGCATTTGACAACCTTACACTGGCTCAAACTGCACTATTTCACGCGTTTGCAAACAATAGGGCAGCGAGAGCACCGATCTGAGAAGGAAAAAACTGAGAGAGGACTATTGTAGAGGGTCCCTATGCCTGAGGTTTTGGATTAGATGAGACATCTCTAGGTGCCACGGAGTCTGAGTAGTCACCCGTCGAAGTTGAACGATATTTTGGTCTCAGGGCTCTTAAGGGACTACGCCCGAACGAAGTAGCCCGGAAGCAACGACCTGCACCAAAACAACACCTCCTCTAGCATTCACCTAGCCACCCAGATGTTTCGGACAGTCAGTTCGGTGACATGACCCACCGTTTGCAAAATATAGCGTTTGACAACCTTACACTGGCTCAAACTGCACTATTTCATGCATTTGCAAACAATAGGGCAGCGAGAGCACTGATATGAGAAGGAAAAAATTCTATTGTAGAGGGTCCCTACACAAGGTGTAGGATCAGATGAGACATCTCTAGGTGCCACGGAGTCTGAGTAGTCACCTGTCAAAGTTGAATGATATTTTGGTCTCAGGGCTCTTAAGGGACTACGCCCGAACGAAGTAGCCCGGAAGCAATGACCTTGTCGCGCACCAAAAAAACACCTCCTCTAGTGTTCACCTAGCCACCTAGATGTGTCGGTGTAGTCGGTTTGGTGACATGACCCACCGTTTGCAAAATATAGCGTTTGACAACCTTACACTGGCTCAAACTGCACTATTTCACGCGTTTGCAAACAATAGGGCAGCGAGAGCACCGATCTGAGAAGGAAAAAACTGAGAGAGGATATTGTAGAGGGTCCCTACTCTGAGGTGTTGGATTAGACGAGACATCTCTAGGTGCCACGGAGTCTGAGTAGTCACCCGTCGAAGTTGAACGATATTTTGGTCTCAGGGCTCTTAAGGGACTACGCCCGAACGAAGTAGCCCGGAAGCAACGACCTTGTCATGCACCAAAACACCACCTCCTCTAGCATTCACCTAGCCACTAGGAATGTGTCAGTGTAGTCGGTTTGGTGACACGACCCACCGTTTGCAAAATATAGCATTTGACAACCTTACACTGGCTCAAACTGCACTATTTCACGTGTTTGCAAACAATAGGGCAGCGAGAGCACCGATTTGAGAAGGAAAAAACTGTCCTCTTGAGGCTATTGTAGAGGGTCCCTACGCTGAGGTGTTGGATCAGACGAGACATCTCTAGGTGCCACGGAGTCTGAGTAGTCACCCGTCGAAGTTGAATGATATTTTGGTCTCAGGGCTCTTAAGGGACTACGCCCGAATGAAGTAGCCCGGAAGCAACGACCTTGTTGCACACCGAAACAATGCCTCCTCTAGCATTCACCAGCCACTTAGATGTTGGCATAGTTGGTTCGGTGACACGACCCATCGTTTGCAAAATATAGCATTTGACAGCCTTACACTGGCTCAAACTGCACTATTTCATGCGTTTGCAAACAATAGGGCAGCGAGAGCACCAATCTGAGAAGGAAAAAACTGAGAGATCTCTATTGTAGAGGGTCCCTATGCCAAGGTTTCAGATCAGACAAGACGTCTCTAGGTGCCATGGAGTCTCGAGTAGTCACCCGTCGAAGTTGAACGATATTTTGGTCTCAGGGCTCTTAAGGGACTACGCCCGAACGAAGTAGCCCGGAAGCAACGACCTTGTTGCAGCACCAAAACAATGCCTCCTCTAGCATTCACCTAGCCACCCAGATGTGTCGGTGCAGTCGGTTTGGTGCCACGACGTCCTGAGGCATGACTTCTCACTCCTCACCTCCGTTCATTTCCTAGGACTCAAAACATTCAATGTCACTTGTTTACCTTCCATCTCTCTTGTTCTCTTTGGACTTGCCTCTGTCCTCTTAGGTGCTTCATCACTATCCTTGCTTTGCTCTCTTGAGCTATGTTGTTGTGGTGATCTCTCTCCATCCTCTGCTGCCCCAGCTATGTGCTTACATGCTCATTATGTTTGCATTGTAATATGGTCATGCTCTTGGCTACCTTGAAACTTTTTACATACTTTTCATCCCTTAATGGGTATCTAATACCCTAATTATCATGCTTTGAAGATTCACAAGAATAAAGCATTCCCTTGTTATTCTAATAGTGGATTAAGTATTTGAATATAGGTCAAGAATACTAAATGGAGTTGAAATTAAATGAGCCATAATTGCTAGTGAAGCAAGAACTAGTGAAAAGTGGTGAGTAAAGGTAAGTCATGTTAAAGGAATGAAATGCATTTATTCATTGTTTCTAATAGTATGGTGAGAATGTGAACATATGAATAAGATTATCAATAAAATGCTAAGGCAAGTAGCTTCAAGTTTGCATATTTGGATGGAATTTTAGAAGGAGAGTGAAGTGGCCAATCAAGTCACTTATGAAGCATGCTAAAAGAAGTGAAGGAAACAAATAAGTGAGAGCCTATGAAGGAATAAGAGGAAAATAGTTTCCATGCATGAGAAACATGAAGAAGAGAAAATAATTCTCATAATGGAGAACATAGCACGAAAGAAGAATAATGGAGGAGAAAGGAAGTGCAAAATGAAATGCTTAGAGAATAAATAGGTACTCATTCAATATGAAATGGGAAACAAGAGGAAAGTGGCGAGAAAAGGTCAAATTTCAGTTTGAGGCAAGCATGTAATGGCTGTGATCAATAAATGAAGAAAGTGAAGGAGAGAGTGAATACTTGTTGTACATGAGGAAATACAAAGGCTTGAGGAGATATTTATGACAGGATATTCAAAGCAACAAGAGACAAGTCAAGAGAAAAAAGAGTGAACAATGGCAGAATAAGAAGGAGAAAGAAAGAAGTCTTGAATGTACAAGAAAATAAAAGGAAAGAGAGGATGGTAAGTCCAAGAAGAAAGAGACAAACAATGAAAATGAAAGAGAGAAGTGAATCTACTTTAAACGATAATCAAATTGAATGTTTAACTTCTTAGTTGATTGGCATATAGCACCAAATTATAAAGAGATAAGGTGTGTACATCTATTGATTCCCTTAATTTCTCTAAAACAATGTAAATGCTTCCCTTAATTTCTTAACAATTGTACCATGCAATGTTGCACCATAAGTAACGTTATATTCATATAGTTCAAGATGAACTCTACCTCGCTTATTTCTATCAATGTTCGCATTAGTTGATATGCAACAGATGAGTGTTAGCTTTAAAAGAAAAAAAAGTAATTACGTATTGCCCTTTTGTAGTTCACCTAGCATGGTTTTGCTTAATGGAATAGGTTTGCTTAACAATTGTACCATGTAGTGCTCCGGGACATGGTTTTTTAATTTTAAATCAAACATACATATCTAGAACTAATAAATGGTTATGAAAACATACATAGAAGGATATCATACATGCAATGAAATCGAATCAAACATATAGAAGTAATATCGTTATGAAAACCAACACACATGGATATATAAGAATCAAACAAAGTGTGCTCCAGACACACGTCTCTGAAAATATGTAAGTTCATAACATGTGTACATCTCGAACTAAGTGTGTCATACATATAGGACCACATGCGGTCGCAAAAGGCTATATATATACAATGGACTATATGAAGAAACATGTTCACTAGGACCAGATGGCCCATATATATATCTATGTACATCCAGGTGGACTATGAATCTAATCATGAAACATCTTCCCTCTCTTCGCCCTGCTAGAAGTAGCATGTCCACGACCTGGGGATGTAGTGGAGGGAGATGCCACTACGGATTTCATCCGTGTGGTCCTAGGCGTCTCTAAGCAGGTCTGCAACCTAACCTACACATTCATAAACAACAAGTTTTTAACACCCAAAATTTTAAAATACATTCAAAATTTAGAAACTTGTACAATTTAGTTAAAATGCATGTGAAATCTTACCGCAATGTCATGATCCCTATCAATTTGTCGTTGACGCATCGCAGGGACAACAGTAGACTCACGAGGGGTAAGCTACATACAAATAATTAATTTTCAAATTAAATATTTCACATACATACAAAATTTGATATTGTAGATTTAAGTAATAAGAAATAATGAACCTCCAAAATTTAACAAATTTGAAAAATTGTACCTCAGTTAGTGGATCTGCAGATGCTATGGCAGTATCTATAGCAGCCTCCACAGTCTACATATATGGAGGAGTCTCTCTGGCAGTCATAAGCTATACAAAAAACATGTACAAATCAATATTAATCTACATGACTGCACCACATAACAGAGGTCCAAAGCATGTAATCCACGTGAACTTCCACAATTAGAAACAAAGTGTAAAGAGAAACTAACTTGCATAAAACTCATGTGAGGCGTGCCAGTAGCCTTAGTTCCCAGAGCAGATGATGACCCGCCAGGCTCTGTGTATAAAAGACAAACATATTAATATGTACAACATACACGTGAAACATTATAATAATAAGAGTGCAATCAAATGAAATTAAAAATGTAAGTTTGTACAACTTGAAACTTATGTTTGAAACACGCCCAGCTGCAGTAGCTAGCATGTCGACGCCGGATGTTTCCTTCACTGGCTCTTGCTATTTAAAATAAAATAAAAAATTAGTTTTTACATGTATGTACATGACGTACAATCAAATACATATATATTAAAATCTCAAACATGAATTAAACTATTATATATATATATATATATTATATATATTATTTATATTTATTTGAAATTTACCTGTGAAAGACCAATATCAGTGGCACCAGTTCCAAAAACATCCCCCAGTCATCTCATCTATAGAAAAGAAATCATGTGAACCAACAAATGATGTCTCGCCCGCAGTGCATACGGCACCACATGATCCACAGTGGTGTGGTGCGCTAGAACTGGCGCCTCCACCAACATCACCAGATGCAATCTGGTCACTATGCTGGGTCAGAGTGTCAGTGAGCTCCCTCAATGCATGTAGTGTGTCAATCTCCACAACCTCCTTCACTATAGGAGGGATAACTGAAGGCAGTGGGGGTTTTGGGGCATGGGGGATCCTTGGTTGACCTATGCGTGCACCAGGTCTACTCTGTGTAGAGCCACCTCCTCGCCAAAAAAGTCAGAAAAGTCAAAATAATTCGGGACCTCATTAAGCACGAACTCGCAATATAATTTCTTCCAAAAAATAGAGAGGAACCTCATTGTTGTTGCATGGTGGATAATCAAAAACCATCCACCATCGGTCCCAAAAATTGTTTTTGATTCAGTCATTGTGGCACCAATGGATTGGGAACCATTTGCAAGTAGCTGCAGGGGGCATTGGTTCTCGGGTCAGTAAATAATGCACAAATGAGGTCTTTTCCAATTTTTTTGTCTTTTACGGCCGCATGGGATAATTTATCTGCATACCACCACCTACAATCACCTCTAAAGGTATTCCATCTATGTATTTGGTTGGTTGTGGAGTCGACTTCGCCAATCAATGTTTGCAATGTGTTGGCTAAAGTCATGTGGGATGGATTTGTGGCATGATTTTGTCTTATAGTCTGAATAAGGTTCTCAATGACAATTTTATTTTCTTGGATTCTTCCAACGATATTATCTTGTGTTCCTGCTGGTTCAGTAGGGACAGAAGGAGCCACAGGAGGCAGATCTATGTTTGGAGGAGGGTTTTGAGGAATGTTCGGAGGGTTTTGAGAAATGTTTTAACGGTTTGCACGATTTCGAGCTTGCCGACCAACTAACAAAACAAGAAAATTGTATACATAAACAAACATTTCAAAAAACCCATGAAAATGCAAAAAAATAACCTAAAATGCAAAAGAAATCTAACATGCAAAAAAAAAATGATTAAAATCAGGGGCTTACCTCCTTGTCTTGGCGGCATGGTTGAATCTATCGCGATCCAGAAGTCCGATGAGCAATTTTGAGGTGGTATTCAAAGCTCCAGTGAAAAACGTCTAGGAGAAATCGCGGTTTGAAATGAAAAATGGGGAAAATGAGGACTCGCGAGGACTGCTTTTTTTTGTCTCAGAGTTCCGCGATCGTGGTTTTAGGTTTGGTTATTGCCGAACCTGCTAAAAACAGCTCCGTGATCGCGGTATATAATCCGCAATCGCAGTTCCTGAATTTTGGGTTTTTATGTCCACGGAATTGTCCACCAACTTCGTGCACTTACCCATATATCCATTTAACATGAATTTTGAACCCTTATCGTCTTGAGTTTCCCCAAATTTTATTGTGTCCTCTTTGTGAGATTCAAATGCTTAAGTGGAGCACATATATCATACATTATTTGGGTAGGAACAATATGATCCACGGAAAAAGTGTGGGGCATGCAATCCAAAGCCTTAATCTACTATTGACTCCTATGACCAATCGTTGGGAAGTGTCAATTATCGATACATGGCCATGCATCTGCTCCTTATAATTACTTGACCTTACAACAGTATATAAAGGTTACAAAGTTCTGCAACAAGTAGTCTTTGTGGTCAGGTTCTAAAGTTGGAACATGTTTTCTTTTCCCTTTTTTATTTTTCCCCTTTAGACATAAATTACAATCATGTGAATACTACACTACCCTAATCGTTAACATGATAGTTGGAGAAAAACACAAATCTAAATTTCGCATGATATCACTACCTATGCAATCTAAGTACACTCTGCGTCTTCCAGTCGCTTATGTGTCTCGTGAAACATGCATTCAAATTCCTCACACATCTACTTTTTTCTAACAACCCAATAAAGTCATGATCCACAAATTCAAACAAGTATTCGTCTCAAAAACATTTTCTATCCACTACTTGCATTTTGAGATATCTCCCTCTATGGTTCCATCAATGTCTTCTCCAACTTGAGTTTTTGTCTACCATGTCGTGCTCTTTATAGAGGGTTTATTTTCACATTGGCTCCTCCATTCCTATTTCCTTTCCCATACACTTCCCCACCCTTAAATTTTCTACACCCCTCTTCCTTTCCCATTGTTCTTCTCCATCCAAAATCTCTTCTTCACTATATCCCTACCCTGATTCACATCGTACATTTCAGATTGTTACCTAAAATAAAACTTATACCGAATTACTTTCATAAACGGGAAATGGACGGCGTAACGAAAAGAAGCATGCGAAGACGAAGGACGACGAACCCCGCGAGGAAATCGGGCAATGAAACGCCTGCGGCGTAATTAGTTCACACGAAAATGCGAACTTTCGACACTCCTCTGGAAGTGGGGTTGAATGAAGTAAAACGAGGGTTTAGGCTAGCTGAATTTGACGCTGAAAATGGACAGGACAAATGCATTTCTGCAGAGAAGATGCAACATTGTAGAAGACCAAATTCACTCTCTCCCAACTTCTAAAATAACACAGTCTTGCAAAGATCGCCTTCTCAAACTAGTCCAAGCCGAGCTCCATTTTCTGTCACGCTCACCCGTTTCCTCAGCCCCCATCAGGTACTTTTTACTTTATTCGAAAACCCTACAGTTAACAAGAGTTGAACAAAATTATTATTCTTAAAAGCGGTATATGCATGATCTTTGTGCTTGATAAAAGTCGTCATAATTGTTTTTATCCTGCCTAGGGCCAATTGATACGGGAAGGGAAATTGAAATAAAATTGGAATCGTTGCGACTTACTTTGATTTTGCTGAGGAGTCTATTAAAGAAATCTGCTCAGGTAAAGCCAAATATTTATGATATTAGAGACTTTAAGCTTCTTTGGACTATTTTGCACATGTCGGAAAACCTAATCAAAATCTCCCAATACCTAACCAAAATCACTTAACATCGCCAAAAATCAGTCCTCCCTGCTGTGTACCAAGTATTGCTTGTGTGAACACTGGGAAACAAACATTTAGATGCTAGAATGAAGAGGGAGAAGCATGTTTGCAGCTTTGAACTTGTTTAGTCTCATTTTTTTTGGCAATTATTGGGCGGCGAATATCTGGAGTTGAATTAGCTAGATTGGCATGGGCTCACCTGACGAGTTTTCCTCAGATCAGCTGTGTTTCAAAGCTATGGCTAAGAGCGAGCTTCTGGATTAAATTTGTGTACAAATTTTCTTTGCTGAAAAATATGAATGTTTCAGGTTGCATGTTTTGGCCCATCATCATGATAAATCTATGAAGCATGGATATGCCCAAGACCCCCTCGAATCCCCTTTGATACGTATTGGATACGGATACGATACGGATACGTGCCTGATACGTATGGGATACGCCAGGATACGTCACGGATACGTTTCAAAACATATCTGTGACGTATCCTGGCGTATCCCGTACGTATCAGGCACGTATCCTGCAGTAAATATGTCTTTTTTAAGTTTTATTTCATTTTTTAAAAAGTTTTATTTCATTTTTAAGTAAAACTAAATACGTATCCTGCAGTAAATATGAAATGTAAAATCTTAAGTATATTGTATGTTTTGAAAATTTGAACATGGATCCTAGTATATTTTTCAAATTTCAAGTTTTGTTCATATTCATGTTGACATGATAATATTCGTATATCATATGTATGGCAGCCACATGATCAATAAAAATGCAAAGTCTTAAGTATATTGAATGTTTTGAACATTGATTCAAGTTTTGTATTACTATTTCAGTTTTTTATGGACTAAAAAATGAGTAGATGTACATAAAAAAATTTATATATATATATATATATATATATATTTAATTTTTTAATATATATGTACGGACATATCCAAGACGTATAGTACCCAAGGGTTTTTTAAAATTGACGTATCCGCGTATCGTATCCGTATCCAAACCGATACTCGTATCCGTATCCTGGCAACGTAGTGATAAATGTTTAGTTGAGATTGAAAATTGGAGTTCCTTATATAGACAACTCTCTACAAGCACTTGAGGACTGAAACCCAAAGACAAAATTAAATATTATTGAGGTAATAATTTCCAATAATTTGTACTACATATTACAATGTCGACATGTACCTTGAATTGCCACATGGTTTACTTTTAGAATTTTTTTGTTTACTTTATTTCAAAGCATTCTGTGAAATGTAATTTAGCTCAACCCATTAAATTAAAAAAACAGGCTAATTTGGAGAGCAAATGTGAGTGTAAAGAATGCTTATGGGTCATTTCACATTTCAGCGAGTTCATAAATTATTATCAATGTTCTCTCATAGTAGTCTGATTTGTGTATTTCTCAGAATTGTAACACGTACAGTATATAATTTAGAAGATTATTCGAGGAAACAACAAATCCAATCAGCATGTGGTACCATGGAGTGGGCTACTGCTCAAATTTGTATTGCCTAGGTAATCACATGTAAAACAAAAAGAGTTAAAGTAGAAAAATATAGAATCTTCACCTAAATATACCAGTGGCGAATTTTGTGAGAGGATATTTTGAACAGGGGAATGGAAGGGAGCAGTTGGTGGTTTCAGGCACACACTCATATATCTTAGGAATCTAGGATCGATTTTTCCAAATGGCGGCCCATTAGTGGTAAATAATTTACCTAATTTGTCTACAAAATATATATAGTTTTTGCAGATTCCTTGGACAATAACAGCAGAGCTGAAATCTTCATCACCTGTGAGACCAGTATACTGCAATATCTTCAAATTTGGCTTTACTTCAGTTCAAAGTTCAAACCATTCTGAAAAATGTAACTTCCCATCAGGGTGAGAAAACCAGACCTTATTTGGAGAACAGATGTGAATGTAAAGTATGCTTATTCATATATGGGTGTATGCCTTTTTTCGGCCTATTCTGTTGTATGGTTAGCTTAGCGAGTTAACAAATTATCATTGAGATTCTAGCACAGCAGTCTGATTGCATATATGTCTGAATTGTAAAATAAATACGTAAAATTCAGAATTTTATCCGAGGAAACAACAAATCCAATCAGGATGTAACACTATGGAGGGGCTACTGTTCACATTTTAAATTTGTTGTTTTGTGGAAATCACATAAATAAGGAGGTAACCTAGGAAAATATAGAATCTTCACCTAAAATATCCGAGTGGCGAATTTTTGACAGGAGACCTTGTGCTGGGGGATGGAGGAGAGCAGTTGGTAGTTTGAGGCACTCACTCATATATCTTGGGGCTTATTTTGCCAAATGGATGCATTTGAGTGGTAAATAATTATTACTAATTTTTCTCCAAAATATAAAGTGGCAGTTTGAATGCAGATTCCAGGAAAAATGGGAGGGGAGCTGAAATCTTCATCTCTCATGAGAGTCAATTATTCCACAAATAGCTTCGAGTTTTCATCAGAAGTAACTGGTTCAAAAACTTTGTAAGCTCCCCTTCTTGGACCACTGCCTTGTGTTTTTTTGGTTCTAGATAAAACCCTATTGAACACCAAAGAGTGGATTTAACTCCGATGTACATGCACTTATCTCGTATTAACCCTTGATAATTATGGGGCAGTGTGCCTATCATTTTTAAGATGGTCCATTGTGGCCATAAGACAGAGATGATGCTTTGGTTCCAAAATGTTGTCTCTCGATGAAGTCCTTAGTCCCCTGTGGTTGACTTGTCAAGGTTTAATAACTCAATTTATTTGCCCACCTAACCTGGCCCTATACCAATGCTCAGTTTAAGAAGGGCCTGTAGTTAACTATTGGCTTTCGTTGCCACGCTATATATGTACCCAATTTAACAAGGGCCTGTTGCAAAGTTCTCCTTATGTTGGCAAACTGTACAAGTGTCTAGTAAGCACATCCCTTACTGTTGTGCTGTGTCTGGCTAAGGTTTGGTCACCTATGTATGCTAGCTTTGATGTTGATTTTTTTTTTTTAAAAAAAATTTTCCCTTAGGGCATCCATTTCAAACAAATCCAATCTTGCTCATGCTTCTTTAATTTGACTAATGTTGCACATTAGCAAAAATTTTAATCATACGTGCCACATTTTTTGTTTCCTCCAATGTACCACATTTTTTATTTCCTCCCATTCATAAATTTTGTCAAGACTAACATTGAATGTTAGGCAGTTAAGGTAAGTGGAGTAACTGGGGCTTACCTCTGACTTATAAAATGACGAAGCTTATGTAATGGGCTCTTTCAATAGTAAATTTCTCTCTTTTTCTTTTATTCAAAGTTTCTCCTACAATGTTATCAGAGCTGATTCGCTGAGAGTAAACTGAGATATGCTTGGACAAGTTAGCTAACTTTTCAAAGTTATGGCAGTCTTCTGCATTTGGAGGTTGTGGACTTTCAAGCGAGACCTGTAGACCTTCACAATTTCAAGTGGTCTTTGTTGGCCTCATTTGCAGAGTACAGGTGCTAAAGTCAAAGTTCTGGTAGGACGTTGAGACCTGTATCTCGAAGTTCCGTGAAGTTATAGAGATTGGAAAAGATAAAAAATCACATGCAATATTCAGATCAACACAAGTTTCCATTTGGATATGTCCTCTTGCTAATTGTTGCAAAATTGAGCCAAGGGTGTGTTGCAGGTCATAGCTGAGTCAAAGACATTTCATTGTTGCACATATTGTAATGTGTTTGCAAAGAGTGTTTTGAGTGCATCTGTTGAGGGATTTAAGAATTTTTCGCAAAAAAAACATGAAACCCTAGTTTGAAATATCACCTCTGATATATTTGCAATGGCGTTTGTGCAAGACATGGAGCTGGTTTTCAGAACCATCTTCACAAAGACTTCAATGCCCTTGATGTGGCCTGTTAATCTGAGCCTGACGAGAAACCCCCCGGCATGACCTCATCAGTTGAACATGAAGGTTCTCTCAGAATCCTTTGTAGCGATTAAAATCAAATGGAAAAACCATAAATGTAGATTCAGAAATGAACCGGTTGGAGGATTTGCGGGGGGATTGCAGTTTGCTCACAAAAATCAAGCCGATTGCATAAGTTATTGTTCACAATTCTATATTGCAGGAATGAAGCATACTCAACTTTCTATGTATGTAGTGTTTTTTGCGTAAACTTGTTCTCTGAATAACACTGATGTTCAAGAGATTGTACATACCCTGTCCACATAGAAACCAGATTTTCTTTTTTGCAAGCTTCAAGCAAAGATAGTAAACAATTATGGTGGCTTGAACAAACTTGAGGACGATTTTTACCAAGGAAGTCCCTGTCAAACATTTTCAAACTAGTTTTCATCATTTTTGTTAATGACGTTGCAGAATCTGCAAATACCAACATAGAATCATCATGAAGAACTACTGTAACCCCTGTTGCAGTCCATATGCGAGTTTGTTAAATTGAGGAGGATTCCAAAGCAGTTTTGTTAAAATATTTTCCTCTATAGACAATATTAATGTTTTCCTCGCTTAGGTACCAGTGCAAGATGAGTCAATATTATTACCAGTGCAAGCAGGGTTAATATGATTTCAACACTTTTTTGCAGAAGATAAGCATTTGGGTGCTGAATGATCCAGATCCTAAGAGCAATGCGGGGGACAACACACTAGAGTTATAGAACTAAGTGTGTTACGGAAGCAAATGCAAACAATAATCTGATTTCAGAGAGGACATTTCATGCATACATAAAAGATAAATATTGCCAAAATTAACTTTAAACAGGATTTTTTGTTATTTTTTGTATTTTATGGAGAAATGCATACTATATTACTTAAAGGAACAATTACATCAATCTAACAAGAGGGATACAAGTTAATTCTCTTTCTAAGAAAGCTAGAAAAAACTAACATTTGCGTAAGGAAAGTCTCTTTTTGAGAAGGCTAGTAAAATTAACAGGAATTCAACAACAGCTTACCAAATTGTTTGCCATAGCAGTTTGCAGCTGTCCCTGATCATCCAAGTGTGCACAAGCAGGGATCCTCTAAGAGGAAGTGGAGTAGTGATTAAATGATCAAATTCAGCTTGAAACCATGCTCCAAGGACCTGGGTGATGAACAATTTTGGAGTACATGATCATTCATTTCACTTCTACCACACAGGCTGCAAGCAAAATTCATAACACCAATTTTTTGAAGCATTGATCTGACCTCTTAATTCATGTTCAAGTATTAACCACCTACAAAATGTATGCTTGAAAGAATATTGTGCTTTCCAAACAGACTTGCACCTCCTTTGTCAGCGCATGTCAGGATCCTAAACCCCTACCATTTGTTAAAACGGAAACCCTGGAGCAAGGGAGGCCTTGTGTCTCACTACGTCGTTAAATTCCTTCACTGAAAGCTATAGCAGGCCTTCCCACTATTCCATTTCCAATGTTTCCAGATAGGACCTGACCATTGGAATTGCATTTTAAAAATCAACTTTTTGGGATCAATCTACAAAGGTTTTGATAGGCCGTTTTTTCTGCGCTATTCAACAATTTGGGTTCAATTTAAAATGCCTTGCTGATGCTCATGACTCCAGAGATACCCCAATGAAAAAATCCCTTTTTTGGTCAATCTTTGTCTAATAAAAACTGGCAAGATTGAAGATTGAGATGTCCAAAACGGTCTTGCCTTAAAATTCCAAGCATCACGTGTCCTGTAAAATTGCCACTGGCGAAATCCAGGCACTATCTTGTTAAATTAACCTACAGTCTTATCAGCAATATAAATGCGCGTATCTGTCTATATCCCCAAAGGGCTGGTTGGGGTACAATACATATAAATTCAGGTAAACAGAAGATGAATAAAAGTTGACGAAGATAAGGTAATTCACCTTCTAACAGTTAATTGAACTGGTGACTTTGGCAGTGCTGAAATATCTGATTGTATAATGATCAAGAAAATTTGGGTGGGGCCTTTGCCTCTCGACGTCATGAGAGGTTTTTGCTCTTTGATCCCTCAAAGGGAGCAAGCTAAGCATTAGCCGGATATTTTGGCACGTGCACGTTGGATGATGGTGTTGAACAAAACCTTTTGGGTTGAGCTTTCCTCATGAGCACGATGAGACAGGCTAGGATACGTATGGATATGTGTCGGGTATGTGTGATGTACCCACATGTCTTTTTTTTTAATTTTTTGGCAGTGGGGATGTTTTATATATATATATATATTTAACTTAGTCAATGACCAAGGAAAAAACAATTGATTCTATGTTTTTGCAAGTGTAAGAGCAAAAAGCCAAAGAGGAACTGAAGAGGAGGCAGCCATTGGAAGGAGGATTCGTTTGGAGGCAGCCATTGCAAGGAGGACGATATTGGAGGCAGCCATTGCTTGCAAGGAGTTCAAGTTTGTTTAGATGAAGCCATTGCTTAGAGGAAGACATTGTTTTATTGATCATTGATCATTCAAAGGAGGAGACATGATATCCATATAGATGTGATATTCTAGATTGTTTGTATTCATATTGACATGATATTCATATATCATATGTATGACAGTCACATGATCAATGAAAATGTAAAATTTTAAGCATATTGAATGTTTTGAACCTTGATCCTACCATATTTTTTCAAGTTTTGTATTTCTTTTGGACTAAAAAAAGAGTATCTATATACACAGATGTACCCAAGACGTATTGTACCCAAGGGTTTTTTATAATTGACGTATCCGCATACCGAACCCGAACCCATTTCCTGACAACCTAGGAGACAGAAGTAGGAGAACTAATCATATTTGTAGGGAAGAAAGGAAAAAAAATGTTAAAGAAAATACCCTATGCTTCTATTGCTAAAAACCCAAGTCATTTATACTTGAATTGTAAGGTCAGAGTTGTTAGTGTGCTAAAGTGAAAGGAAAAGAAAAAAGTAAAGGAAAAGGCAAAGCAGGAAAAGATGAAAGTAGCCTTTATTCATGAGATGTCACTCCAAGAACATAAATGAGTGGTGAGGACATCAGGATTCTACTTTAACAGAAATGGTGATCTTGATGGAACATTATATTTAGAAGGGTGTTTAAGTGAGTGAGAAGGCATGAATAGGGTTCAACCTCTACAATGTTTAGAGGTGGTGACAGTCTACTTGGATTCAACTTGTAAGCTGGTACAAGTTCTATATCTAGGAGTGATATTGAAAATTTAAGGCTTGAATTTTGAACTAGAAAATGGTCCATGTTTTGGCTATGTAAAATTTGGTCTTGAGCTTGGGTTAATACTACAAAGACATTTTCATATTGAGGAGGGAGAGTGGGATGTTGGAGAGCAATGCTCAATTTAGTCATTGCCATCCCTGACTTTTAAAATAGTGAAATTTATGTAAATAATTGTGCTTCCTCAGTAATAATAGTATGCTTTCTCATATTTATTTATTTGACTCAAAATGTCTTTTTCATGAATTCAAAATTTAACTCTATGATGACCACAAGGAAAAGCTATGGACTTCGCCAAATTTGAATTACAGGAACCCAATTCTCCTGGCCGTCCACTGATATTTGTCATGGTCTTTGAAATCCTTTGGGTTAATGAGCACAGGCTCGGTCATTTTAGCTTCAAGGAGAACTTGACACCTCGTAACGTAGAGGAGCTGAGTGACTTAGGGTTGATATGGTAAGACATATTTTCATATTAAGGAGGTAGCTGGGAGTGTTAGGGAATATGATGCAGGAACATCATTGTTATAATGACAAGTTCAAATAGGTGTTTAGGTAGTTCAGGCATGTTTCCATCCAATGGAGTGAGTGAAGTTCAAAATATATGTATCTGTGTGAGGTAATTGTAAATTTGCCTGGTAAATGTGAATTGGTCTAAATAAAGCCATATAGGCTATGTAGAAGGATAATATTTGTTGGCAAACATGTGTCATGGGTTGTTTTAGCTTGATTCTAAGTTGAGAATCTTGTTGAGTCAACAATAGTGTTAGTTGCACTATTCTAGGGTGTTAGTTCTTAGTCTTATGGTAAGAAGACCGTCTATTTGAGAGAGGTATGCATGTGTGGAAGGGTAGTAGGAGGAAATATGATGTAGTGAAAATAGATTATGATGAATAGAAGATGTGTTGGTGTTTTGGTAAGGAGAAAAATCCCTGTTGCATGTTTATTTTGCATATTACATTGACTGTGTAAGTAGAACTCTGTTCAGAACCGAGAGGAAGAAGTTGACAGTATTCTTTGGAGGCATTATCTGAGCTCTGTTAAAACATGATTAGATGGAGGATGGTAAGAATAACTTCCTTGATTTTTCTCAGCTCTTGAAAATTCATTACATTTCCTGTAGGTCTATTTGTTAGCTCTCGGCCCTCTACTAGGGCATCACTTTTCTAGGAACCCATCCATCAAAAATGAATGAAATTTCAGGATCATCTCTGTTTGTATGAGGCCTAAAGGTTCTCCAAGTTTCATCTGCTAGTGGGTACGTGTGAAAGAGTTATACTAGCTGTTGCAGAGAAGGCTGTCACAGACCCTGAATGAGGAGATAATCTAGTGCATGCATAGAGAAATGATGAAGTTAAGACTCCAAACTTACCTCTGAGCATGTTGAAAACATTCCTGAGGTGAATCCACCAAGATTCAGCCAAGATCATACCCACAAGTGCCTACTGTTGTACACAGGTGATATAATAGGCCTTAAATAGACCTAAAACTTAGAACAGGGGTCTGAAGCTAGGGTTCCGTACAAATAAGTACATGGCGGTTTAGACATATGAGCCAGAACTTGGTAAAGGGTATTAGAAGCTCTAAATAGTTCAGGGGGTTATCTCAGGGGAAATTGAGATCTGACTCAATTTATCAGTTTAGAGGGCTACTAGAACAACTAAGCCTAGGAAGCAAAAATTGGTAGAAATAGTGGACTATGTCTAAACTAAAGGTCTAAACCCTTCAAGTCAAGTATGATGAGATGTCCTCAGGCCACTGAAACCTGTTTGAAGCCTCTGTTCAGCATATTTGCCATTTTTTATCACTGAAAGGCTATTTAGGAATGAGAGAGTGAATAGGTCAAATCCATGTGTGGATCTCCAATTTGGAGTGACAATCATAGTGTCAATATCAAAGGTGCAAGATCACATTTAGATCAGGTATGAAATATTTTCATGTTGCTGTTACAAACACATAGCTCTTGTTCACTTGGACACCACTAGAGATCTATAACCTTTCAAGAAGGATGAGCAGACAAGAAATGTTTAAGTGGAGTTTGATGGTAGTAAACATGAAGAGTATGAAGATAGATCCTCAGAGCAGGGGATCAAGGAAGGATCACCCCAAAGTAACGCCAGTATGTGTTGAGCTCCCCTAGGAGCTCAACGTACACACTAGAACAGCTAGTCTTTATAGAAGTGCATGGGTGATTATTAGGCTAACAAGCATAACAAGTAAGGATAGAGAGAAGTCAAGAGGATCTCCTGCACCAGAATAACACTTGACATTGTCACTGCTCAACATATAATGATCTGGAGTTAAAGCAGGTGTGTAATTTGAGGCATATCCCCAAATTTTAAAATGACAAAATTTATATAAATAGTTGTGCTTAGTAATCGATGTATCCTATGTTTCCATGTAACAGGTTTGGGTACGAGTCTGAAATGTGGAATTGATTTTCAAAAAAACTTTGGGTACGGAATGTTACGGAAATGTCTGTACAATATATTAAATATATGTATGTATGTATGTACGTCTGCCCATCCACCCGCACGCCCACACGTACGCACGTCCGTACGTCCGCCCGCACGTACGTATGTATGTAGGTATGTAGGTATGTATGTATGTAGGTATGTAGGTACCTACGTACGTACGTACGTACGTGTGTGTGTGTGTGTGTGTGTGTGTGTAGTACTCATTTTCAAAATTTTAGTCTGCAAGAGATAAAGCACTCAAAATATTTTGTATTCATTGAAGTTCAATAGATTATATATATATATATATATATATATATATATATATATGTATGTATGTATGTATGTATGTATGTATGTATGTATGTATGTATGTATGTATGTATGTATGTAGTACTCATTTTCAAAATTTTAGTCTGCAAGAGATAAAGCACCCAAAATATTTTGTATTTATTGAAGTTCAATAGATTCAAGATGGTTACAATTTCATAAATACAGGATTATAATCTAGATTAGTTTAGTGAAAACTGAATTCCGCAAGAGAAAGAAATGAGTGTGATTTAGAATGGACCAATGATGTCATTATATAGCTTTTAAGAAGTGTCTTTAGGAAGGTTGGGTGGGCAGATTAGGGTTAGAAACAATAAGTGCTAAAAAAGATAGTGTTTTTTTTGGCTTTTTAACATATCCATGGCCGCGGGTATGGCTCGGAAACATCCCAGGTACAACAGAGCCTTACCAGCGGTGTTTCCAGGCCGTTCCCAGTCTGTGTAAGTGTTTTGGGGGCTTCCCCCATACCTGAAATGTTTCGAGGGGGGAATGGGCAGGGGGAGGTGTTTCCATGCTACAGAGGATGTATCTTTTCTCGTATTTATTTAAATTGTTTCTAACATCTTTGTCCTCATTCCAAATTTGAGCAATATGATTCACAATTAAAAACTATGGGGAGCCAAATTTGAGTTACAGGAATCATAAAGCTTCTGACTGTATAATGATATTGATCATGCTTCTGAAATCTTCTGTGTTGATGGGTGTGGATTTGGTCATTTTAGTTTCAAGAAGAATTTGTTAGCTCAAAATGGAGAGGAACAAGTGACATCTTCTAATTGTCACTTAGGGAATACGATTCAACATAGTCACTTCCAATGTAGAATGTTATGGAGTTAATGTATATTGCTGACTTTCAAAATGTTGAAATTTCTGTTAATAATTGTGCTTTCCATGATAAATATACCTTATCTCATATTTGATTGTTTGTCCCAAACACCTTTGTCATCAATCCAAATTTGAAAACTTTTAGTCACAACAAAAAGCTATGGACTCAGCCAAATTTGAGTAACAGGAACTGCAAAACTTATGACCGTCCAATGACATTGGTTATGGCTTTTGAAATTCTCCGGGTTGATGTTTGTGGACTTGGTCATTTTAGTTTCAAGGAGAATTTGATTGCTCGAAACATTAAGGAATCAAGTGACATCTTCTTATGCTAATCTTCTAGGTTCCACATAAAATTCTTCAATTTGCAGGCTTAGCTAATTGTCTACCAATTGATCTGACACTTGAAACTTTGGATGATACATTGATGTCGAGAATGGGACATTGGCTTAGAGATCATCTGGGTTTCCAAATGAATGAGCAGGACAGCCTCGGACCTTGCCAATTAAGTCATACTTGAAAATCAGAACTTTGAGGTAACCACTGACATTGATTGTGGCTTGTGAAATGTTTTGTTTTTGTTGAACAAAGTGTGAACTTAATAATTATTGTTTTCTTGGGAACTCAGTCTTCGAGGAGCCAGCAGAGATATTCTAGTTTTCACTGGTTACTGAAATATTTTGGGTGATAAGTATTGTCTTGGTTATTTTGGCTTACTTGAAAACTCGAAGCACTAGAAAGCCAAGTGCCATCTTGCACTTACTCGGCATTTGGAAAAATTTAGAAGCCAAGTGATGTTTAATTGTTGCTGTCGAAATCTTGTAGCTACTGTGGACTTAGTCATTTTGGCCTCACCTGGAGCCTAGGAAGATTACGTGACCTGAGAGACGTGCAGTGTGTGCCTGTCATCTCCAGATTCTTCTAAGAGCCTAGTACATTGGGACTTAGTCAAAATTAATTATGTGTAGCTTGGACATTCATGTCAAATTTATTTTGCACTTTTGGTATGACCGCGGCTAATACTTAGTGGCAAACAAAAACTAGCATTTGCTAGCTATCATAGATTTTCGACAAGGCTCGTTTTAAACTTCATGATGCATGTGAGTTAAGGAGCATACTTCAGTGGGTACTACCGTACTTAAGAGTGTCCATCAAGTTATACAGAGATAACAAACGAGAAGGCATCTTTGGCATATGCAGATGGTGTTCGCTGCTCTCATGTATAACAATCTAATCCCAAGTTAGTCAAGCATATCCATGATGAAGTCTCCCTCAGTTCAATATACTATGAAATTTTCAACGGGGACACTTGCTTTCTCATCTCTTGTACCCAATCAATGCTTCCTCACGCTGTAAGAAGATTGTGTGAAAAGAACCTTCCCTTTATAAAGCCAGTCTACTTAGTGTTGAAAATCCTTCGGATTTTCAGCTTGGTTGGATTAGCCAATAACTTCGCTAAAAATGTGTAAGAGACATTAAGAAGGTTACAAGGCTTCCGCCGTTCTCCCTTTTGGAGCCCTTGGGGACGGCTTTAAAGTTTAATCAAGTCAGCATTCACCAGATCACTCATACTGTGAAATGTAGGAGCTTCTTGACTCCTCTGCAGGAGATTGTTGCCGCCCAAATGAAGTTTTTCTTGGAACTCACATGGCAAGCCATCTAAATCGAGTGACTTAACAATTGCCATACCGTGAATTGCTCGAAGCAACTATCACATCAATTGGCTGGAAGATCAGAGTATTCTCAAACTGAGGTGCTTTAACAAAAATTATAGGCATAACGATATTCTTTGTTTCTACTTTTCTGATATCACTTCTTGTGGAAGAAGAGGTTATCTTAAAATGATCATAAAAGATCTCACTTTTATGGATCTCATCCTCAGACAACTCTGGTGGGTCTTTCAGAGCTACAATCTCCTAAGAGTCATGCCTCTCCTTAAAACAATGATGGCAAAACTTAGTCGAATTATCCCCCTCTTTAATCCAATTAATCCTTGCCCCATTTCTGATTCCATGTGATGAATAGCCTTAAGTTTCTGAGTTGAACTTCCTCTAATTGGTCAGAAGGAATAATCAAATACATTACATGTTCTAATCCTTAGTACTTTCAATTCCTTTTCTTTTGGATTACACTAATGGAAAGTATGTGAGGATTATTATTCATTCAAGCAAGCCAAATGATTTTGTTGAAATTCTGTTTTAATGAATGGTTGCTCATTCTTTTCCAGTATGTATGTTTTTCCTTTGCAGTCAGCTGAGTTTGCCATGTCATAATGTTTCAGTTTCAAGACAGATTTTTTTTGAGCATGTAAGTGATGCCTGTTTCTGATTCAAATAATGCATTTTCCACAATTTCGAATTTGTGTGTAAGAAAATACATTGCATCATTCATACCTGAACACATGTTAATTACTGTGCTATTGGATTGGATTAAAGCAAAACATACAGGGATGATTTTTCTCAGACAAGTCAAATGATAATCTAATGATCAGTTTCATTGAGAACACTCATTTTTCTGAAAAGTTGTTTTTTTTTTTCTTTATATTAATTTCCAGTCACTGTAGTTGCAGTGACATAGTGCTTTAATTGTAGAGCAGAAATTCCTTAACTGAACTTTTTGTGTTTTTAGTGTGTTTGTACTATCTATTATCTGATGCCCCGTATTTTGCAGTACAAACATTGGGTATGTGGAATCTATAGTGAATGTCGTGCAACAACCAGCTATAAGTGGAGTGTCTTGTGTATGCAAGACAGTCCAAGGACCATTGCGAGAAAGATCTTTCAATACTGGTTTCAGAGGAACTCATGTTGATATAGTTTGTGCCTATAATAGAAAGCCAGCATGGTTTGTTGTATCTGATCGAAATCCCAAGTATATTTCTTGGTCAGATAAGTGCAATAGAAAGGGATTGAAAACACGTTTGGATTTCCTCCTGGAAGCTGCATTGAGTAGTGTTATTCTACAGCCAGTTTCAGTTATTCTTTGTTTCGCCAATGGGATTGAGGACACTATTGCCCAAAGACTCAGAGAAGATTTTAGTGCAGTGGAGATTTTTGATTTCAAGCAAAGAAGTGTTGAAAAACAAAATGGAACTGAAAAATATCTAGGAATGCCAGGGACATGTTCTGTCTCTGATATTTTTCAGGATGTGGAAGGTGGTGAGTGGGTCAATATTGTTGATGCAAATGAAACATGCATAGAAAATTCAAAGAATGTTCACGAATGCGGTCATTGTGGTTCCTCCCATAGAAATCAAGGTTGGATGGCATTTGAGATAAAAATTAGACAAGAGGAAAGTCTTGGTAACAGATATATCCAGTGTCAAACTGGCACTGTTAACGTGGGAGACAAAAGTTGTCCTGAGCAAATATTTAACCAAGAAGACAAACATGTGGATCAATCGGAAGATGATATATTTAGTCAAACTGTAGGCACGTTGACGGAATGCATCCTACAATTTGATAAGAAGTTTTTTTCATTACTTGCATCAGTGGACTTGTCCTCAGATATTTTAGGAAATGAAAACGAGATGATTAGTTTGAAAGACAATATAATTAATCTGGATACAACAGCCTTGGTGGCACTTGTATCTGAGCTAAGCAATGGTTGTGCAAAGAAACTGGCTGAAATGTCAGTGGAAGACATGAACAAGCGCTTCAAAAGCACGGCCAACTTTATGAGGGAGCAGGTAATGTTGGTTCTTTGCGAATTTTTAAGCAGGCTTAAATATGCCATCTTTTAAATCAGCAGTTTTGTTTAGGGACTATTAGGTTTTGTTATTCGAATACAATTATGGATGTGTTTTTGTGCATGCCGTGCAGGCGAAGTCTGAACTTGAGCACCCTATCTTGGATGATTTGGCATCTGTTCTAGCAGGAAAGAAGGCAGTGATTTCTGAATACGTTCATAATGAATTCAGGGATCTTATTTCAATGTGCAGTGGTACCAATGAGAAACGACGAGCAGAATGCTTACTAAAGTGTATATTGTAAGTTACTCATGTCAATTTCATCTTAAACTTTGATGTTATAAATTTGCATCTAGCATATTGTACTCCTCAACATACTTTTTGTTTATTAGTATTGTACTATGGGGACTGGCATCTTTGTTCTTAAAATTTTGGTTGTCTATCAAAACTTGAAAGCTGAATGATTGCTTATCAAAGAAATCAATTGATCCTATATAAATGGCAGGGTTTTGCCAAACAATCCTTCTGCCCGTGTAATGGGCCTTCCTGAGACTGGAAAAATCAAGTCGAAGCACAAAATCATCTTTGGTACCGGAGATCACTTGCATGCTCCCACGTTAACTGCTAATATGGGGTTTGTGAGAGCAGTGCTGCAGACAGGAATGCCCTTATTAGTATTAGAACATAGGCCTCGCGCCTTGGTTGGTTGCTAGTTCCAATGACAAATAAGACATTTGTATTGGATTTGAGACTGATCCATATTTTTTTATTGTAATTAACTTTCTTTTGTTTGTTCATGGAAAACCCATTGTGCCTCACTGTACTGGGCACGAGCTCTCTTTGTGGAGATGTTCTGCTAATGTCCAAGTAAAGAATGTTTCTGATTTTCATTGCAGCAATTAATTTAAATTGTATCCACTGTTTATAATTTCACGCCAGCATAATGCTTGTATGATTACCTCTGTTTACTGTGGAGGAGGCACAATGGGGTCTGCATAATATCTTGGAGTAGCATTTTTAGCATAGAGCATATGTTAGAGGGGCACCTCACTACTTAGAGCTAGCTCAAATGAAAAATCAACGACGACGGCATGTGGACAATGAGGTTTATTCCAACGAGAGATGCATGGAATTTAAAGTGTCCGATTTACCAGTAATTGTTCTGGTATCTTTCTGACGTAGTGGTTATAGGATGGTTTATTACTGCTTGGAAAGGTTGTAAATTACTAAGCACTGATTGAAACCATGCTTGCTGGGGAAGGAATTAATGACATGGGTAGGTGCATCGGATGAAAATGATTGGAGAGCAAGTAGCATTTTCTGCTAAGTTACCGAAACGTTTTGGATACGGGAGCGGGAGCGGGGTATCCGATACGCGGAAACGGCAAATTTTTTTTTGACCCCGGATACGGCGTAGGATACGGCAGTACAAAAACTATATAAAAATTAAAAAATATATAAATTTCAGCCTTCTAAATAGGAATTTAATTATTAACCACATATTATGCATATGAAAGACAAGTTATAAGCTAAATAAGTGAATAACCACAACAAACAAGGTAGGATACCGATAAAACTTAGAAACTTAAAAGTTTAAAAGTTAAATTAAAATTTAAAATACTTAAATCAAACACAATGTGAATGTCATGAATCTCATGATATATTAAATTCAATCATAGATCAATATTCAAAGCTCAAACTATCTTTCATTGTCAATATTCATCATATTCCTCTTCATCAAGAGGATCAAAACCAGCTACATCATCATCATTATGTGGTTCATTAGAACCACATGGGCTCGAACCACTCGCACTAGGGCCACTGCCAGTTGCACCCCCTTGTGCATGTAGGTCTCGTGGTGCCACAGAACCCGTCTCATCATCATATGCTCCATGGTGGGAAATGGAAGCATCCAAGTCAACTATCTCTGGATCAATGTCCCAATGTTTTGTTGACCCTTCCTTGTACTCTGGCTGCTTGCGGGATAAAAGGCGCAAGTTGGAATGTATGTATACTAAATCTTCAGCCCTTTTAGCCCCCAATCTGTTGCGCTTCTGTGAGTGGATGAAATTATACGTACTCCAGTTGCGCTCAGAAGAAGATGAACTTGCAACCTATTAAGGCAACCCAAACTTCAAAGTCAATGCAAAGTTCAACTTCAGATTTAAACACTCAAACTTAAATTTTAAAAAACTAAAAGAAAAGAGAATAAAAAAATTAAAAACTTACCTGTGCCAAGACCTTGATTGCCAGAGGTTGCAAGTAAGCCGATGAAGTACCATGGAGGTACCACCACATATGTGCATCCATCTTGTATTTGCTCCGAAGAGCGAGAAGGCTATGACCCGTTTCTGCTATGAAATTGCCAAACTCTACCATAACCTGGTCTTGGGCCTCAGGATCAGGGAAGAGCCTAGCTAATGCCACCATATATCCCTCACTGACTTCCGCATCCCTGTATGGTGCTACCCTCCCTGGCAAGGAAAGGATCTCTGTGCTATAAAATCTAGGAGTCAATGCAAAAGCTAGTAGATGTAATGGGGTGGTCATTTTGTTCCACCGCTCAATGAGGATTGACTTCACTTGTTTGAAAAATATTTCCTCAGGATCTTGTTCTTTTGCATTTATGACGGCTTTTATCTTCTCAATCATTGAGTCGATGCCGTCATATATCTCTCCTAGACATGGTTGATCCGTGTCAGTAAACCGGATCATGCTCATAATGGGCTCCGTAAATCTCAACAGATAACCCACTCTATCCCACCAAGAGTCCTCTAAGATCAAGTTCTTCACTTTTTGAGCCCCTTCAGTGTTTGATTGCCTCCATACAGACCAAAGATTGGATGTTACCATCCTCATGAGTGCCTCTCGCACCTTCACTAGTCGTCTCAAGACGATTGTGTGTGATGCAAACCGAGTCTCAGCAACCTAATAAGAACGAGGAACAAAAATTAAAAATAAAATTTAAATTATGAAATTGAAAGCTAAAAGAATATTAAAAAACTTATATTAAATATTAAATTAAAAAGAAAGAAAGAAATAAAGCTTGTCCTTACCTTCAGTAGCTCCAACTGTGAGAATGATCTAAAAATGCCCTGTGACATGTGGTGGTTGGTGACAAACATTTGGATTTCTTCAGCTTCTGCATACACTTGCCGGATCCACTCTATTTTGTTTGCCATTTTCTTTAGCATTAAATTCAATGAATGCACAGCACAAGGTGTCCAAAAAATATGCCCATACCGTGCCTCAACTAACATCCCTGCAGCTTTGCAATTTTTGGCATTGTCCGTTATCACTTGGACAACATTTTCAGGCCCCACTGCCTCAATGGACTCAAAGAGAATGTTGGCTATGAATTGGGCATCCTTCACTTGCCCCTCACAATCAACCGCTTTCAAAAACATTGCCCCCTTAGGGCATACTGCAATCACATTGATTAAAGGGCGGTTTCTTGCATCTTTCCATCCATCAGAAACAATGGACACACCAGTTTTGGTCCATGAGTCCCTAATTGGTTGCAAGGAGGTTTCCACATATTTTTTTTGTCTTTCCAAAAGGGTGGTGCGGATCTTCTCAAATCCTGGTGCTTTATACCCTTTTGGTGCCTCATTGATGGCTTTCACCATCTCATGCCAATAAGGTGATCTCACAACATTAAAAGAAAGACCATTAGCATATACACACCTTGCAATGCATTCATCTGCAATCTCCCTGTACTCATCCTGAAAGGCCTTTTCCAATGGCCCCTTTGTCTTACTTTTCTTTCGTGCAAGGGAAACATCCTCATTTGTGGAGATAGGAGCCACAAATGGATGTGGCATGGCCACAATTGGGGATCCACTAGGTGATGGAGCAACTGGAGGCCTTGCTGAACGAGATGAACCTCCTCTTTTGGCCAATGGATGACCCGCTCTCAAAGCCACTCTAGCCTCTGCATCCTCCTGCTCTTTGATAAATGCCAAAACATTTTCTCTTGGCACCCCAGCATTATTCCTCCCCCTACATACTCTTATACCATTACCCGTTATGGCACACAAATGGCTTTTCACCCTACTGTAAGAGCCTTTGAATATTCCATCACACTCATTGCATTTCCATTCAAAACAACCACCACCTACAAGTTGTTGAACTATTGTTACGTGCCTCCATAACGGTGAATTTGGGTCAAAGTCTTTGGCCAAAGATTGCCCAGAAGAAGTAGAACTTGTTGCCATTGTAGAAATACCTACAAGGTTTAAAAAACAAATTAAACAAAGAAAACAATGGCATGCAATTGCATTGTGATTGAACAATGAAAATTAAAAAAATTAAATGGAAAGAGCAAAATAAAAATGAACAAAAAATGTAATGTGTGAAAGATTAAAAAAAAAAAAAAAAAATAGAGGAACAAGGCTAGAAATTAAACAAAACTTACCTTCACTTAGTAAACCACAAATCAAATCCTTCACAAATCCTCCTTTGCAGCTCCTCACACTCCTCCAAGCTTAGCAATAGCTCCTCACACTCCTCAAAACCCTAGACAAGCACAATGCAATTTTGGAGAGCAACAATGTGAGTTTGTTTGCTTTATGTTATGTTTGTGTGTTGTTCTTTTGTTTTATTGTTTAGATGTAGCTTTTAGGTTTTAGATTAGAGGAATTTATTATTTTTTATTGATTTGCGAGTTTTAAAAAGTGGAAAAAATTAAAAAAAAAATTAAAAACGCGTGTTTTTGCACGCGGGAGCGGCCCGACACTGTGGAAACGGCCGGGTACGGCGCAGGCCATACCCGGCCGTTTCCACAGTGGCAGGCCGCTCCCTGGCCGCTCCCGCGCGCGCTCCCGCTCCCGCTCCCGCTCCCGCTCCAGGCCCCAAAACCGCCGTATCCGGTAACATAGATTTTCTGTAATGAGTTAAGGGTTCATTATTCAAAAAATTGTATAGCTTATCCATGTCAATGAAGAAACATAAATTAAAGTTGCTTTGTTTGTTTTCCAATCATTTACTGCAGGATTATGGTATGTCGATTGGTTTAAAACTCTCTTCTTTGGAATATCCACACCTTCCACACATGAAATTTCTCAATGTGTCATTGGAGCTACAGCTGAGACCTTGGATAGCTTATTTCTCTCCGTGTTGATTGTCACTTTGTGACATGTGTGTCTAATTATTTTTGACGGAAATGTATTACAATTGTTAAAGTTATCAATTATTAGTTATTGTTAACTAATAGTCAGTTTTAAACTACCTTCAACTGATGTAACCACCTATTTCATAATAAATACGAGGGACACACGAATCCAAAAGTGCACCTCACGTGTGCACGCACACGCACCCCCGCACGCATGCACCTACACACGCCCACACGCCCACCCACACGCGCACACACACAACCGCACATGCACACAAACACGCACACATGCACCCGCACATGCCCACGCACGCACCCACCCATGCATGCACGCACCCACGCACGTGCACACACACATACATACTCATGCGCACGCGCGTGCACACACACACATACATACTCATGCGCGCACATGCACACACACAAGTGCGTGCGAATGCATGTCTAGTTTGCCCAGGGTACATGTAGAGCCCGCTAACCGTTTCTTGATATGCAAGGGAAGAATATACACGTTCTTGAATCTTGTTGAGCTTGGAGTGATTTATGCTATCTAGATTTGTTAGCCACAACATTTATGGTTTTTTTGGTTGTCAACATTGTTAGAAATGTCGCACTAATATGTAAGATGTGTGAATTTGAAAAACATTGATGGAAAAGTTAAGACCTCACGTATTCACAGTGTTGACATACATCTAAGAAACTAAAACGAGGGGTAGAAAAAATGTCAATTGACATGCCATAATAAGAACAATTCGGATCCAAGGCAAAATATATGTGTGCATGAGCAGGTGAGCTAATAACTATATCTAGGTTTATGGGTTGTTGATGCCAATAATATGATCAACATTTAAGAGTTTTTTTTTTTTTTTTGGTAATGTTGAGAGGCTCATTGAAGATAAAATACAACAGAGCAGGAGAAATGAGGGAGATGTCAGTGAAAGTGATAATATCTTAAATTTGTTGTCTATTTGATCTATAGAGGGCAATTTTTCTTTTTGCTTGATGAAGGTGGTTGAAAAATTGTGATATCTTGGACATATGGGGGAGTTGAAAACTCCGTTAATTCCCTTACAAATATTTTTTCGAGCTCAATGTAGTGGTACAATTAATTTGAGGTCATATGTTACTATAGAAAAGGAAATTTGCAGAGAAAGTGATAGAACCATTAACTAATATAAAACCCTTCAATTGACGAACTATATGATAAATGCAAGATAAGTATTTCTAGATTGATACTTGGTTTTTTCATAGACATATTGAAGATATTTTTACTAGTTATATAAGAAAACACGTTTTGATCATATGATAATAAACCAAGGTTACACGAGTGCACATGTACAGGGGTGTGCAAGGCGTGGGTACGCAATCCCTGATGCATATGAAACTAAGGAAAATGTTCCCGATGTGCATGTTTTCCTTAGGTGTGAGTGCACTACACCCGATATTTATGAAATTAAGGGAAATGTTCTTAATGTGCTTGTTTCCCTTGGATATAGGTACATGCACCCAACCAAGTATGCATTGAACTAAACTTGCCCATCGGCGCCTGCTTCCCCTCTTAAAAAGAATGGATGCCAATGTTCAATAACAATTCTTTCTTCAAAGCAATACTAATATGGATAAAACCATGTCACTGTGAGCTTGAAAGTGAATGAATCTTTCTCTTGCTTTCGGTGAAATGGATTGACAAGCCCACTATAAAACAAAAATCCTTATTGAAATCCTCTTTGTCATAACAACTACTCCCCAAATACTTTGGGAGGTAGCCTTAGTGACACAAGCATCACAATGTTTAATTTAGTGCAGTTCTATTTCAAACCATGGTAGTGATTGCTCTTGGAAGAATTGATATATTTATATAATTTGAAGTTAGTAGAACTGGCTCTACATTGATGTTGAGAACTCTCTTGATATAACTTGTGACAAGTATTTATAATCAATAAATAAACTAGACAACCTTTACATTTAATAATTACATCAATTAATGAAGGAATACAAATCATTTTGCTGATTTGTTGCATTATTCAATCCCAAAAGAAGAGTTTTGAACTTGATTTATCATTACTTCATAAGACTTTGAAATAAACTTTTCTTCATCATTTTTCTTACTGCGTATCAAATGTATTAATTGATATGATTTGTTTTTTAATCAATACGAAATATTGACACACATAATAAATTATATTTGTATAATCGCTGAATGTTGCGTATCTTATTTTTTTACTCAAATTTTAGGTGATTGATGCATATTTGTTATGTTTAACGAAATATCTCATGTAAGAGATTTACTTTGGTGACCCATTTTACTCCAACACCTATATAAGTGATGGACTCTATCTCTTTCCACCAATCACAATTTTTAGAATATTTAACATTTTTTAGTATGCATTTTGTGATTGGTATAGAGAATGAACCCCACTCGTTTATGAGTGCTTATTAAGTCAGCGGATACACATTTGCTAAGTATGTGATATTCTTATACATCTTTACAATTTGCGCTTAAGTTCTAGATGGGTTATATGCATTTCTTTATGTAACATGACTAAAATAAATTCTGGCAAAAGTTTGAGATGGGTAATGGGTGGTTGTGAAATTTACTTATAATATATGTTTTTGGTAATATTTATGGAGGCAACATATATTTTGTAAAATCCAAAAAAATGTTTTTACAACTTTCTTGAAGATTTAGGTGCGTTATGTAGATCTATAATATTGAAAGGTTTGTAATTGAATGGTCACTGTTAGCAAATTTTTTTTGTTGATCTCAATGCTTTTTAATGGGAAACTCATATAATATATTTTAACATTAAAAAAAAAAGTATTTAATGTGCTACTAGTATTAAAAGTGCTAGTGTTCAATTTTTTTAATATCTTGTTATTTTTTGGTTTTGTCTACGATATGACAAATTGTGGATACTTAGATAAGTTCAAAATGTGAATGCTTTTGTGTTCTTATTGAAAACTTGCTGCTAGTTACTCATTACATTTTAATTGAATTATTATGTGTTGATATAATTCTAATTAAGATAAGAATCTAGAAAGGATGCACATTCATAGTAAATGATTAAGATGTTTGATTAATTAGGACACAAGCTAAATATAGTAAAACCAAAAGAATATAGCATAAATTTCTTTGTACTTTGGTGATTGGTATGGACTTGAAATCAGGGGAATAGGTGAGAAAGATGATATAGATGGTTCATCTATCTTTTCCATGAGACAAAATCAACTAGTAGGGAAAAATTTGATTGCTCGTGTCTGAGTTGCATGGACTTGTCTCGTTCTAGAAAACTAATAGATGTGAGTGCACAACCTCTTGCGACTACTGAATGTGTTGATCTGTGTGTGATTTGGGATTTAAAGAATGGATGCAAATTACTGTAATTAGTATTCTCTTCTTGAAACCCTAACTTTCTTGAATGTCATGTAAAAAGGGGTCAATGGTTTGGGTTGAGTGGCACACACCACACCTATGTAACACTACTCCAAAGAGACCTCAAACCCACATAATTCTCCACATATAGGAAACACAATTGTGTTCTTTTCATCTGCATGTATGCAACTAGAATTTGTGATAAACACTTAATCTATCACATGCCTAAATAAAGTGTGGTCCGACCTAAGGCACACTTAATCATCAATATTTACATTCATTAATAAATGAGTTTGGATGAAGGGATGTGACCCTTCGTACAAAGGTCTATATATGTGGATGAGTGTGGCTCTCACAAATCATCAATGTGTGAATTATATTCTTGTTATATGCTTTTGGGAGGTTCCCCCCTTGAAATGGCTCATTTGTACAATCAATATTATTTTGTTTTTGCTCTTATGTTGAAGTAATTTCATTATAAGTGGTATAATAACATCGATTTTGGCAATTAGTTTTTCTGCTATATCTCACACAAGGTTGAAAAACTCTCAGAGCTTTTTTTAGAAAGGCTTGGAATAGTGGCAAGCCACCTCCAGTAAAAATTTTAGAGTTTATTTGTTTTTTTGTGAGAATTATTGCAATTTTATTATTTATCATAAAATCACTCTCTAGGCCACATTTTTGGAATTTATCATATTTATCTATATTTTCATAAAGCTCTTCAAATTTCCATCTAGAAATATTCTTTGAATTTTTAGATTTGAGGTCATCTATTTTGTAAAATTTGTTGGTCAATACAGACAATTTAAGTGTGCATAGTCAAGCCCTTGTTATGGAAGGTCCATAAACTAGGGGTAGGGAAAGAATTTTGACACTCCAGGTAAAACTCCTTACAAAGAGGATATGGACTCAACAATGAGAATCGAGGGATCTTCTGCTCTAGGGTTTACATCGACAAATCCCAAAGTGAACCAAATTTAGTACGATATGTGTAGCTTACAATCGAAGATGAACAATAAAGTGGACCAAATCAATCAGGGCTTGGATGATCTTATGCAAAAAATCAATCCAAATCTGAATGTTCCTTAACCTCAACAAACTCCACAAATTTCTACACAACTCAACTAGGGTGGATCTTCTAGCCAGATCAATGAATATAACAATACAAAATAGGGGAGGAACATGTTTTCGAAAGTAGAAATGCATAAGTTTGATGGGAGGGATCCAATGACTTGGATCAACTAGATTGAATTTTTTTTATGTACATCAAATTCCCTGTGGACACTTGATAATGTTTACTTTGACTTGTCATTGAATGACTTTGACTTGATAAGATATGTTCTTTGGGTGGTTTAGAATGTTCCAGACCTGTATGGGGGATACTCCTAGTAATAGACTCTTGCAATAGAGAAAATATGGCAATTTACTTGACATTTTAATGGTGAAGACAAAATGTAAGAATGAAAGTACCAAGTGAGCAAATGAGTGGGGTATGATTCATATTTATACTAATTCAAAGCTAAGGTTTCACACTAAGACCAACCTAAAGGGGGAAGATTGACTCATAATATATATATTCATGTACAAATATGACTAGTATAAGGCTAAGGACATGATTGACCACTAGAGGAAAATATCAGCAGACAATCCTATCCCTACTGGACGGTTTTTCCCTCTAGGGTCTAGTACCAAAACAATGATATTAAGAGGTCTATATAGAAGGTATAAGGTGTATATTCTTGATAGGAGTGTTCGTGTAGGTGACAAAGCAATAAAATGAGGTATTTCAAGCCTTAGTATAGAGTGAGATAGTATGTTTGAGACCAGTTTGTATGCACATGCCATGTATACAGGGTATAATTCAAACCAACATTATTAAATGTCAAATAACCAAATTTAGGTGTCTACATTGTACTCTCCTTTAATTTAGTAAGCAAAATTTGTTGATGTAAGGTAATGTGTACATGAGTGTATAGAAACACTTTTACTTTGCTTGAATGCTTGTGTGCTTGGGTACTCAAATGTTGCCCAAAGTGAGACCTACAAAACAAGAGTGTAGTCAATGTCCATATTATAATAATGGAAATCTATCTCTGAAATCTAAAATTGAAATTGAAAGAAAGAGTAAGGAATGAGCACACATGTATGTGTAGAAACCAATTTTTACCATGTGAAGATTGAGACTTCCTAGAGAAGAACTTGAAGTAGATTGTTCCCCCTAGCTGAGGCACATGGATAATGAGATTCTTTTTGGACACTAGAGAATTGAGCGTGGTCAATATCCAATTTGTAAAACCAAAACTAGTCAATGAGGTTGGGGGCACAATAAACCAAACACTCATAATTTGTGGAGTAATACATAATGTACCACTTAAAACAGGGGAACTGTATGATGGAAAAGTGACAAGCGAGCATGGGAATCTACAAGTAACTCTTCCTCGCACCCGACCTCCCAAGGTCATGCCGAGACATCCGGTGGGGATGGAATATACGTGGGGTATAGACGAACTAGTTAGGCAATCTTATATCTTTGACGCGCACTAATGGAATCTGTGAATCTAAGGCAAAGAAGGCCCTCCTAACCTGAATTGGTGTGATAGATCGTTCGGCGAGGATGGCTGCTCGAAGGCTCCAATCAATATCGAGCTCTGGCGTGATCCAATCTATAGGTTGTGGGATACGTGGAAAATGACCTGGGATTGTTTCGTATATATCTCCAGACAGGGTCATAAGATGGATTATGGATATATAGTGGATTCTATGGGTGATTCTCTAGTCTAGTCTAGAAATCCTTAGCTTTGTTAGCTACTATATCTAATAAGGATAACCGTGTGATAATATCTGGTGGAAGTGGAGAGGACCTAAATACTAACGTCCTGTAAACCTGTGTCAATGTTTGATTGACTTGTGGGCTACGTTGGGTTGTGGGATCTGTGGATCATAGCCGTAAGTTCATGGTCATGTATGGACCGCTTATGGTCATATGCAAAATTAATTCCTAATCCCTAGTGCTCCAGTAGTCGTATGCCTTTTCGGCCTCTATATTTAGGACTAACAGTTGTGCAATCTTCTCTGAGTACCCAGGTGTTTTGGCAACCTAAATTCTTAAGCTATGTCTATGTCAATGAAGATATATACGTTTGGCTATGATCACAACCGAACGTTTGCTCTCTTTAAAGCCCTTCTACAGTCATCCCTCCCTAATATCCAGTAGTCATATGCCTTTTCGGCCTCTATATTTAGAACTAAAAGTTGTGCGATGTTCTCAGGTACCTTACAGGCGTTCTGGCAACCTGAATTATTAAGATAGTGTCTATGTTAATAAGGATATCTCCTGCGTTTAGCTGTGGGACCAAAGGGTCACAACCGAATGTTTGCTCTCTTTCAAGCCCTTCTATAGTTTAATCCTCTTAACTGTGAGTTTAATCCTCTTAACTGTGGGCTGATCTCTTGTAGGTCCGTTGTTGTTCGGAAGACTTGGATTCTAAGATTCTGGTCTATGTCAGTTATTGCTGTAACAAGATTGGGTTGAGGCACGATTGGCTCGAATACATATTCTCTGGGCTCCCTAGGTCCCATGATTGTCATACGAAAGAAACAATATAAATCTAACTAAAGTAAAATAAACTAATTATGCAAGAGTATATCTACAATATATATAAATTCCTCTATTTTTGTATTTTTGATAAAATATTGAATAGAATTGAAAGAGCAATTATTTAATATATCTAGAAATTGACAACTAAACTAATAACGAAATTTAAAACAAACAAAGCAGCCGAGTATAGCTACTTGCCTGTGCAGTTGTAAATCTATTCTAAATAATCAAATAACTGATCTAATCTATTTGAAAGACTCTCGATCCTACCTCAGAAGTGAGGAATGAATCATAGTTTCTCAGAAACTATCAATCCCCACAGCTTCCCCAGTAATATCAAAAGTGAGATTAACTGAAATGAAATGATTCACTACTCTATTTGATATGTTTTAACTAGAACTTTGATAGCTTGAACCTGGATTTTGCAGAACAGTGGCGAATCCGATTGTGTGTGGCTTTGTCCCCTCAGTGTGGTCTCCTCATTCCTTCGTGCTCACATGAATCCAGAAAAGCGTGTGATGTTAGCATCAACAGAAGTAGGTATTGGAACAATGGCAGCTTTGGATGCAGACTGAATACAATGCGAGTAGGAGAGGGATAGCGCAAGAGAACAACAGCTTGGCTTATGCAATTCCTAGCGGGATTTATTGCGAGTCATACAACACAAAACGTCCAGAACCTGAAACTATCCTTTTTAATGAACAAAACTTGCAACTCTAATGGCTTTAGACTGAAAATGAAACTATCCTACCTCAATTGATTGTATGAAACAGTAATAACACTAGCACAAGAAGATCATGTGGCTTCTAAACAACAAAACAACACTAACTATGCATGCAACAAATGAAAACTATGAATTCCTAAGCAAGAACTGGAAAGACTAAACTATTGAAATGAGAGAATGAGAGGTTGCAATTTTTGAGGGGCCATTTGCTTGAAAACAAACCAACTATTTATAGAATTCCCATTTACCCAAAGGTGAAATCCAAATTGAACTCTTTTACAATAAACAATGGAGAAACACTATTCCAGGGAACATAAATCATTAATACAAGCAAAAACGGATGGAAAAAAGATGGTAAGACGTTAAAATTTACGCAAGTCGCGACTAAAAGAACGTTATGGAAAACGCGTGAACGGACCGCCGCCCTGAGCAGGGCGGCAGTTACAGGACCGTCTGCCCTGCCTGGGCGACGGTCACGAGACCACCACCCAAGGAAGGGCGGCAGTTTCATCACTGAAGACCAAAATGCAAAGGAAAAGAGGGGGAAGAGTAAAACAAAGCATGCAGAGGCTAAGTGGGGCATGTGGGATGTTAATGTACACTTAGAGAGATTTTCTGGATCCTGAACACCTTGCGAGGAGACCTGTATCATCATTGGGGCACGTGTAACACCGTTCCGAAAAGTGTAGTACCCTACAATTTTGGGTACGTACATATTGCCCCCTCGGAGAAGCGTTTTAGCCATGAAGAGGCGTAAAATGATGGGTCCAAGTATGGCGGTCCTGAAATGGGAAGTTAGAAATTATACCTGACACGTCCATGTGTCGAAACGATGCCATCCAAAATCCCCACTACCTGCAAAATGAAAAGAGGACTCAAGTGTAGATAGATAAAATAAATTGAAAAATAAATACTAAAATAATATGAAATGAGGACTTACCATTTGCGCGGGGATAAGAACTTACCTCCGTCGGTGCTCCAAACCTGCGAAAAGGGCATTCAAAACGAGTCAAGATGCTATATATATAAAAATGGGCCCATTTTCCTATTCATTTGCGCGTGTCGATTTGATTGATTTTGAGCTCTGGGACCCACGGTGATGGTTTTTGACGAGAGTATAGTCAAAATGTTCGTGACAAGATAGTGATCATGCCTCCGCGAGCGGAACATCGACCCTATGAGATCCCAGGTTAGTTCTTCTCGATTTACCATTTTTATACCTAAAATGTTAAAATGATGAAATCTTTATCATGGGGGGGTAATTTTTGAAAATGTTAGTGTTAATAGGGTCACTTAGGGGGGGCACCTAATGGGTAGGCTTTGTTTTAGTCAAAATGGTCATTTTTTTGTGTTTTTAAGCATTTTTAGGGCACGTGACCCGTTTGGAAACGTCGGGACACGACCGCCACCAGGGTGGAAGTTGAGCCACCCTGATCAGGGCGGCGGTTACAGGACCACCGCCCTAGAAGGTGGCGGTTACATGGAACCGCCACCCCTGCTCAGGGTAGCGAGGTCCTTCACAGAATGCATTAAAATAACATTGTTTTGAACTCATTTTTGCATTTTCGAGCATTCTCATATGTCTTTAATGATTTTTCCAATGCAATTTGAATACTAACTTACTCCTTTTTGCGTGTTTTTGGGTGTATGCAGAAGGAGGAATATATCAGATGGAGTCGAGAGAGAGAGAGTGTGATTGGCTTCCAGCAGTGTTGGATGCACTTTCTCAGGCCGAGCAGGATACTCTTCAGAGGGCGGTATATTACGTATATCACAGGTTCCTCATGTCGCACCTTCTAGTCACATACTATGTGACTTGTTTTCATATTGGGATGCTGATCGGAACACTTTCCGATTTCCAGGAGTCAGGATGAGTGGACTATCACCCTGGAGGATGTATACCACATCTTGGGAGTCCCGATCATCGAGAGACGACTTACACTTGAGACAACGGGGGTCGCGGGATTCAGATAGCTCAGTGGGCTACATATATGGGAGACGCAGTTGTCTCCACTGGTTCAAAGAAGGGGGTGAGGGTCCGTTCTATTCCTAGCTTGCCTATCCCTTTGATTCGTCAGGCCATTATGGGGATCCTTGCCTCGAGATTGATCAGGGACAAGGGAGGGGACACCTTACTTTACTGCTGGTCCCTATTATTGCACAGATTGAGACACATGGTCAGATTTATGCCTGGGGAGCTGATATACTTGGGACCACCTATCATGGCTTGTATAGGGTGGTTTCACTTACAGGGACAGTCTTTGAGCCATCCTGACCCTGGTTATGAGCTAGGTCTATGAGCGTATCATCCCTTATGGGAGAGGTGTAGAGGTGGCAGATCCCAGAGCCATGAGGGCGGCTAGATGGACAGAGATGTCGGTGCTTAGAGCACCCCACCAGCCAGTTGCTTCCCTAACTACTGATGATATGGAGGCCACACCTTATCAGGCCATGACAGGGTTGTGGGGTGAGGAGACCCTCACTTTGATTTCCTGCTCTACCACAGGGGCAGCTTGTGGACAGGACAGGGAAGGTAGAGACACACCCCTTTGATCGAGTGCCTCAGCAGTTTGTCCTCCCTTACGTTGGTATGCTTCCCCCAGTGGTGCCAGTGTTCAGATCAGTTTGGGAGGCTAGGGGAGGTCCTAGAGGCCGGGGTTGGACTGTTGTTACTCCTGGCGTCCCTATTGCAGCTAGGCGGGTGGTACATGCACTCGAGGGAGAGCCGGTGCTCCTCAGGCACCTTTACTTCAGATTGCCGCTTAGTCCTGCCCACAGCAGTGACGAATCCCATTGATATAGACTCCGAGTCTAAGGAGTTCACAGGGGGAGAGACGGAGGAGGAGACCAAGGACATGGAGGTCAGCGAGTCGGGTGGAGAGGAGGATAGCGATCCCGAGTGGCATGACACTCAGGAGATCTTACAGGTCGAGAGGGCAGAGCAGAGTGCAGAGAGGGTGACTCTAGTATCAGAGGAGTTGCCTTCTCAGGACTTAGGTGGAGAGGATGAGTTTGTAGTAGGACGTTATGTTGCCCCAGGCACAGGAGGAGGACATCAATCAGCGGCGGCATCTGTGGCAGGTGCTGATCCTAGGGATCCCTCTTGGAGGCCTGGAGATCCGAGTGAGTTGTCACCCTTCTTTTAATATTTGTTTTTAGCTAGGATTGCCTTAGTTGTCTATCTCTCCTTTTGTTTATCTTTGTTTTTACCTTTTGATTATTTCTAATTTGTTTTCTCCTTTGCTTGCAGAGACTGTTGATGAGTGGTGAGACTTGATTCACCAGGTATGCACTGATACCCTGATGCTCCCCATGGAGAAGACTCACGCCGAGCTATCTGTGGATGCAGGGGAGCCTTCAGCAGTTGGTAGGCATAACGATGTCTTTTCCCCTATCTGGCATGTGGCCAAGATGGTGACTTCCCTCCATACCGAGTTAGCTGGATATAGGACAGAAAGAGCGCCTAATGAGGAGTCACTCTCATAGCGAGGCTACAGCTACTCCTCAGGAACATGAGCCCTCAGTGCATTCAAAGTGTTGGCGTAGCTGGAGTCCTAGACGTGGTCGTGCACCTTCAGAGGGATCTCATAGGGGTTGAGAGGCCACTTGGCTCTTTTTGTAGTGACTCTTGCTAGATTGTTTATATGATTATTTTGTATTTCCCGGGCTCATTGAGCATTTTGACCATGCCTAGCGCATGATGGCATTGTACACAAAACTTGATTATATATATATATATAATTCTTTTTGGATCAGACTCTTGGTGTCTAGGATTTTGTAATTCATGTTTCCCACATGTATATTATAATGTTGTTTTTATATGCTTTTCAGAATGTATGCAATGGAGAACAAATGATACAAATGCTTTCTTTCTTTTTTTGTATTTCATGATGCTGATATATGATAATGCAGGACACAATGTGATCTTGAACTTTAGCTTCTATAAGTGATTTTTTTGTACTTCATATTGTTTTGACAGAATGTGATGACAAGCTGGTATGATGAGCAGATGAACTTGCCCCACTCCTAACTCCACGTAACTAGTAAGATGCGAGGGCTCACCACCGAGAGCTAGAAAGGGCACAAGCTATGAAATTGTGTTGAATGGTAGTGATGAGAGATAGACAAAGATTTGGTGGAACCAAACTAGGATGCTACAAACCTATTCTACTCAAGTGACTCCATAGTTTAGAATGTAACTTGTTTTGTGGTTTATCTAGACTTAGATCCGTAGATGGCCACATGGTTGACAAAATCTAGTTTTCAGGGTTTTGAACTCTCTTGGAATTTTGGACATCTGATTCATTTGTTTTTGACTCAAGATTTCAAAGGTTTATTTGAACTATTTGCTTATGACCTTCAACGTTTGTCTGTCAAGATAACCCCTTATACCTTGCCCCATGCTACAAGTAGGAAGCATGGGCTTATCACCATGGACAAGGCACAGGCGAGTAAGGGAATTCCCATCCTTTCCCAACCCTACGTCACTAGTAAGAGATGCAAGCTCAACACCGAAGGTTGGTAAGGCAAGGAAATGTGTAAAAATAAAATTTTCTGTTTGATCTATATTTGACTTACTTATTTGAGCAAAATGTCAGTATGTTCTTATTTCCAAAGAGATATATATACGGGATAGATGTGACACTATGAAGCTTCTAGAACAGACCATAGGCAAGACACCTATCCTAGGAAGAAACAAAAGTGAGAACAAGCATGCAGGCCTTGGTATGGCTACCGTTAAGACTTTGTCATATCTAGCTTTATTTGATGAAATGATTCTGAAAACAGTTGATGATGTTATGAAAATGAAGAAGTATGATTAGAATGCTTCTGCCAATACCATCAAAAGTTTGTAATGAATTTCTTGAGAATAAGTTCCTTGATCACAAAATTTTATGAAACGAGTGAACAAAATGAACCTAACTACATGAAGATGCAATGTAGATATAATTATACAAATAGTGTTGGTCGCTTATGCATAAAATCATTTAAGATGCAAGGAATTGACTGTTTCATTGAATTCCTCACCTTCCAATGTACATAAGAGATACGCACCATTTCCATAGTCCTTTGTGACTCAGTATGGGCCCAACCATTTGGGCCAGAATTTCCTTCCTTCACCGGTCTTCTTATCGATCCGGCTGTCTAGTCTTAGAACTAGATCTCCTTCATATATTTCTCGCTCATAGACCTTTTTGTTATACTGCTAGCACATCCAGTCAGCATAGACTCTATGCCGTTGTTCAGCATTTAACCTGGCCTCATCTAGGCTTTCTAGTTGGGAGAGGCGTGCTTCTCTATAAGCTTCTTCATCCAGAATCCCTTGTAGTGAGATGCGGAGACTGGGTATTTCAACCTCAAGTGGGAGAACTGCTTCTGCTCCGAATACCAATGAGAAAGGAGTTGCTCCTGTTGGTGTTCTTATTGAGGTTCGGTGGGCCCACAAGGCCGGATATAACTTTAAATGCCAATCTCATTTGTTTTCTTTTACCGTTTTGAGGAGAATAGCTTTCAACGTCTTGTTTGTTGCTTCAGCCTGCCCATTGGCTTGAGGGTAATATAGGGAGGCTGTATGATGGTTTATTTTAAATTTACTGCATAGTTCATGGACCTCATCGTTCTTAAAGGAAGTGCCATTATCTGAGATAATGATTTGTGGGACACTGTACTTGTAAATGATCTGGTTCAAAATGAACTTGGCGATCATGGTAGCCTGGTACAGTGGTAAGAGGCATAGCCTCTACCCATTTGGTAAAATATTCAGTGGCTGTGATTATGAAGTTATGGCCATCTGTTGACGAGGGAGAGAATTTCCCTATCAAATCTAGGCCCCACGTAGAAAAGGGCCATGGAGTCATGATTGGTTGTAGAGCTTGTGTTGGCATGTGAATCTCATGGGAAAATTCTTGGCATTTATGGCATCTGTGTACAAACTCTACTGCGTCGTGTTCTAGAGTGGGCCAGAAATAGCCCATCCGATGTATTTTGCGGGCAGTGGCATGACCACCAAAATGGCCTCCACACATTCCACTGTGGGATTCGTAGAGAATCTTCTTGGATTCTTCTGTGTCAACACACCTTAGAAGCATTCCATCGAAAGCCTTACGATAGAGCACTTGTTCTATAATATCATATTTAGCTATGATAATGTGTAACCACCTTCTTTGTTGTGGTGTAGCACCTTCTGGATACGTATGGTCCATGATAAAATTGATAATATCAGTATACCAAGGACATTCAGAGATGGGAGGTCTGGTTTCGATGTAATATATGCATTCATCAGGAAAATCTAGATCTACTAGATTGCCTCTGTCTAACGGGTTGTCAGCTAACCAATCTGTAATGATTTGTCCCTTAACGGACTTCTGGTTTACAAAAGTTAATTTGAATTCACCCATTAAGGTTATAAAGCGTCCAGCCTTTTTAGACAAGGACCCTTGCATGAGGAAAGTTTGTAAATGGTCTATTTTTACAATGACCCTTGTTTCTTGATTTAGCATGTAATGTCTTAGGCATTTGGTTGCAAAGACTATGGCAAGGCATTCTCGTTCTGCTTACGTATAACACGTTTCATAATCGAGTAATGTTCGGCTAATGAAATAGATCACACGTTCTCATTTGTCATCATCTTCTTGAGCCAACATGCAGGCCAGCGAGACATGAGTAGCTCGAGAGTATAGAATTAAAGGGCGGTCTGGCTTAGGAGGCATTAGCGTAGGTGGTGACAACAAGAAACGCTTAACTGCTTCGAAATCCTCATTGCAGTCTTTGGTCCAATCGATACTATAATCTTTCTTGAGTAGATTGTTGATTGGATGAATGGCAAAGCTTAAATCTGGAATGAACCTTCGGATTGCACCGAGTTTCCCAAGAAATGACCTGATTCCAGATTCATCCGAAGGTGGGATCATTTCAAGAACAACCTGGATTTTGGCTGGGTCTACATCGATCCCTCGTGATGATATGATGTAACCTAGGAGTTTCCCTCCGGTCACACCAAATACACATTTTTATGGGTTTAGCGTGACTCCGTATTCGATCAAATGTGAAAGAATGATGTGGAGCACTTCTAGGTGATCACAACACTTCCTGGCCTTGGCCAACAAGTCATCTACATAGGATTCCATGATTTTATGAATAAGATCATGAAATATATATGTCATTGCTCGCTGTTATGTAGCGCCAACATTTTTGAGACTGAATGACATAACAACGTAGCAATAAGTTCCCTAAGGAGTTATAAACGTGGTTTTGTCTTGGTCTTGTTTAGATATTCTGATTTGATTGTATCCCGAGAACCCATCCATGAGAGACAAAATCTCAAATCCAGCTGTTGCGTCAATGATGATGTCAATGGATGGTAACGGGAAGTCATCCTTGGGGCACGCCTTGTTAATGTCTCAAAAGTCTATGCAGATGTGTATCTTCCCATTCTTTTTGAGAACGGGGATGATATTAGATACCCACTGAGAATAATCAACTGACTTGATGAATCCTACTTGGAGGAGTTTCATTACTTCTTCCTTCACCATGAGAGCTACCTTGGGTTTCATTGGTCTCGATTTTTGTTTAATTGGCTTTGCATCTGACTTGGTGATGAGGTTATGTACCACGATGTGTGGTGCAATTCCTGTCATTTCTCTATAATTAAATGCAAAAGCCTTTTGATGTTCTTTGAGGATTTGAGTGTGTATTTCTATCTCTTCTGGAGTTAACGAAGATCCTAGTTTCAAGATCTTTGGTTCTTCCTTCGTTCCGATGTTAATATCAATCGTGCCTTCGATTAAAGAAGTGTTACCTTCTTCAAACTCAGGCGGGGCTGGAGGTAGTTCCAGATCTTCTCCATTCTCTACCGCGTATATGTCAAGTTCCTTTTGTGGGGGAAGCTCTGCCATGGGATTTCCAAAGTAAGAAGACGAATGTGGGACTAAGGATAAATCTACCATGTGATGGGTGAGATGTAACTCTGCATAGGCGTTTAGGTAATCAAGAGTGGCTCTATCACTGTCCACGTGACCTAAGATAGTAGATTTATTCTCAGCTATGTGCGTTAGAAGAGGGTTTGTTGACGTTTTCATTACTAACGGTTCAGTACGAAGGGATACCATGAAACAGGTGTCTTCTAACTCACTGTTTGGAGTGGAACGTGAAGCTGAGGTTGCTATCAAATCTGCGAGAAGGTTTTGTTCTCGTGGGATTGCCTCAATGGATATGAAGTTAAATCCTTTGCTCAAATCTAATACTATTGTTTTGTAGAGCTGTAAGTGTTCAGATCTAGTCTCATACACCTCAAAGACTTGGTTTGATACTAATTGTGAGTCTCCTAACACTTTGATGTCATTAACACCGATCCATTTTAGCTATGATGAGACCAAGGAGGAGGGCTTCCTACTCAGTGCCATTGTTTGTACATTTGAAATTTAATTTAAAGGCGAATGGTAGGATCTTTCCCTCAAGAGAAGTAAAGATCACACCTGCCCCAGCCCCATAATGACATCTAGCTCCATCAAAATGGAGAGTCCAATATTTACTTGGGAAGATGGATGTTGGGACATTCGTTATGTCTATTTCTTCTGCTTTGGTTACTTCTACCATGAAGAGTTCCTCTGCTGGAAGAGAACCAAACTCCTAGGGTACATCCCATACCTATAGAATCAAATGGCAGGAAAATTGGTAGATCCTGTTCTAGCAATTTGACAATTTTTGTAGTAGTTCCTAATGATACTATTTCTACAACGTTAGCCTCATCCTTGAGGGATGGGATATTCTTGATTAGGTTTGTAACTTCTAACTCCGTTGTAGGTATCAACTTTTCTTCTGGCTTTGAGTCAGTTGGTTTGTTGAATTGGTTTGTTGGGAGTTCAAACTCAGAGTGAACGCTTGGCCTTTTCTTCAGGTCTGCTAGGTGTATATCGAATGGTTTCATATCGCCTTTTGCTACGGATATCTTTCCTAAGTGCAAGAATCTTATTTCCTGAAATAACGTAGAAGGGATTGCCTTCATAGGGTGTATCCATGGTCGATTGAGGATCATATTATAGTTGGTTTCCCGATCTATAATATAAAACTCAATGAGGATTGTTTTGGGTCCTAAGGTGACTGGTAGTATTATAGTCCCAATCAAAGTGGCTTTAAGGCTATCATAGCCTCTTAGTGTATTCGGAGTCGTGGAACAATTTGTTTCTCCATACCCTAGCTTTTGAAGGAAAGAGAAGGGGACTATGTTAACTGCTGCCCCATCGTCAACCATTGAGCGTTTAACATAATTTTTATAAACCCGCACTTGTAAATGTAAGGCTGGATCACCTCTATGTGCAATCTCAGCGTCTGTTGGCATTTTTTTTACGTCAAATATAAACTCGGTATCCCTATCTGGCTGCCCTGGAGGGTGAATATCGAAGTCTATATGGTTTACTTGTGTTTCGGGAGGTGGAGTGATGTTAATTAAATGACCTAAACCTAATGCTTCTAAAAGAGCAGCCCTATGGGTAGGAGAGTTCTTCAACAAGTCCAAAAAGGAGATGTGAGAGAAGGTCTTTGTTAGGTCATTAATTAAATCATAGGCACCTACGGGTTTTACTAATGTTTGTTGAATGTTATCTGTCTCTAGCGGGTAACTTGGATTTGGCTGAGAGGAATACTCTCATGTCCTTGTTATGGCTTCCATGTGTAGCTCAGTATCTAACTCCACTAGACCAACTATCTTGGCTCGTGGCTGATTTCCTAATTGCGGTGCAACATGTGGATTTAGTGAAGTCGAAGCTTCATGATCATTGTTTCCTGTCATTACACCCTTGTTCGTCCCATTTGGATTTAATTTATTTGTTATTGTGATGTGGGAGTGGATCATTAAAGATCTTGAGGGGTGCATTTTGAGGGGAGACTACTCCCGTGAAAGTATTTGGCACAGGTGATGCAGGATATGCCAAAAACATATCTATGAAAAGTTGTCTTTGTTCCTCTGGCAAATGTTGCATAAATTTATTGTAATCGCAGGCAAGTCCCGTGTCATGGCCTCAAATTTTGTGGAAACCACAATACGAGTTAGGATTGTAATTCCTAAGTTGCTGGTTTGGTGTGTGTTGTGGTCCAAAACTTTGATTAAACTGTTGACTATTAGGACTAAAGTTTTGCGTTTGTTGTCTTTGGTTTTGGTTTTGATATCCAGTTGAGTTTTGACTTGGACCCTGTGTCTGGATCTGCCGTTGTTTTTGTTATTGTTGTTGTGGACGATTAAAATCCACTGCATTGATTTTTGGGGTAAAATTGTTGTTTTCTTGATTGTTAACCGGTGGTGGAGCATTTACAACATTTACCTTTTTAGCTTGGTCAGTTACTCCATCTGTTGTCACTCTGTGATTCTTGTTAAGGATTTTAGGTCCTTGATTGACATTTACTATACTAGGATAGGTCGTAGTGTTTTGATTGGGGATGATTAACCTCCTGTTTGTTCCATATGTCTTACGACCACTATCTATTACAACTTGATCTATTCGGAGAGCACTCTCAAGCACTTCATTGTAAGTTCTTAGTGGAAACTTTTGGACTTCTTCCTTTATCTCTCTGCTGAGAGAATGAAGAAATAAATCACATAGTTCCATCTGATCCATGTTTGGAGCGCTTGCTGAAGAATAGAGGACTGTACGCCATCTTTGGATGAAATGAGAAATAGATTCATTGTGTTCTTGCTTAATATGCAAGAATTCCCTGATTCCTGTTCTCAACAATTTGTTCATGTCGAACACCTTGATGAACTCTGAAACGAGTTGTTGAAATCAATGGATGGAGGCTTAAGGTATTCTGTAATACCAATTGAGGGCAATTCCCTCTAAAGTTTTGGGGAATATTTTAGCAACAACCCCATCCCAAGGGAGCAGTTCTTGAATGGCTGTGGCATAGGCCTTGATATGTGCATTCGGGTATCCCTCCCCTTTGTACTTGGGTAGATTGGGAAGAGGTCTTGGAAGCATGATGCTTCGTATAGTGAAGTCTAAAGGTTCTTTCAAATACTCTGAATAAGTTCCTATCGCATAGGTTTTGACCATCGATGGTGCTTGCTGAGGGGGTGGAGGTGGGATGGTTTGTTGATATGGTGTAGCATATGTATTAGCAGGGGCATAAGGAAATCCCTGTGGTTGAGTGAACACGCTGGGAGAAGAGAACATATCTCCTTGTGGTGATTTGGAATACATGTTTAAGTATGGAGGAGCATTGCTTAGGAATGGATTATTTTGTACTAGACTGGGAGGTATCATATTTTCCACCGGAGTGGTGTTAGCAAATGTGGTTCTAGTTGGCGTTTGTTGTGAATACTGAGGAGGCATGCCCAACGTGCCTGTTCCTGTGAGGAGGTCTACTTGGCTAGAATGATGTGGAGGGTTGGGGATTCCTACTTGCACAAAATATGAATTTTGATTTGCTTGAGCAAGTTCCAGCCCTCTAACCTTTTCAGCCAAGGCTGAGATGACCTCTATTGGTGAAGACAGTATTTTTCCTTAAGGGCGTTTGTTGTATCATTTGAGGTTGCAAAGGGGTATGATACCCTGCTATGAATTGGTCGTTATCCTGCCAAGCTTCACGGAGGGCATTTGCCTATAGGTGGAGGAATGGGGGTGTTTTCCTGGAATAGGGTATCAGATTGTACTTGTAAGCTCCCTACTAGTGGATACATGTTTTGGAAGCGTTGCTCGCTTTTAGCGAAGCGTGCTAAGTATTCATCATCCAAAAAAGGAAGTGGGTCTAACTGTCTACTGATTTGTGGTCTAACTAAGACCCAAGGAGATGAAATGGATTCTCTAGTAAACATCATATTATTAGAGCTTGAAGGCTCTAGTTGTTGTGCACGTCGATCGAACTCCTCAATCTAGAATGAAGAACTTGAGCTAGTTCTTTGAGGGGGAGTTTGAGACGATAAGTAATTATTTGAATAGTTATCAGCCCATGCAGAAATTGAGGGTGATGGTTGTCTATTTGTTTGGCTATAGCTTGTTTCAAGACCTGAGAGAGGTCTGTCGTATGCATCGTATCCCGACATATTCGGGGGGTATATGAATACCCGCAGAATAATGGGAAAGAGCAAAGGTGGATGAAAGAAAATGAAAAAAAAAAGTGGAAAAACTGTTTGCTTCATGTCAGGTTCACCAATTTTGTATGATGGAAAAGTGACAAGTGAGCATGAGAATCTACAAGTAACTCTTCCTTGCACCTGACCTCCCGAGGTCATGTCGAGACAGCCGGTGGGGATGAAATATATGTGCGGGGTATAGAAAAACTAGTTAGGAAATCTTATGTCTTCAACACACACTAATGGAATATGTGAATATAAGGCAAAGAAGGCCCTCCTAACTTGATTTGGTGTGATAGATTGTTCGGCGAGGATAACTGCTCGAAGGCTCCAATCAATATCGAGCTCTGGGGTGATCCGATCTATAGGTTGTGGGATACATGGAAAATGACCTGGGATTGTTTCGTGTATATCTCCAGACAGGGTCATAAGATGGATGATGGATATATAGTGGATTCTATGGGCGATTCTCTGGTCTAGTCTAGAAATCCTTAGCTTTGTTAGCTGCTATATCTAATAAGGATAATTGTGCGATAATATCTGGTGGAAGTGGAGAGGATCTAAATACTAATGTGCGTAAACCAATGTCTGATTGAACGTGGGATCTTGATAGCCATAAGTTTGTGGTTGTGGGACCTCCTATGGTCATGTGTAGAATCAATCCATAATCCCCTGTGTATGGCCTCTATTTCAAAATGGATACCACAGTGGCAACTTGAATTCTTAGCTAGTGTCTATGTCAATGAGGATATCTCATTGTGGGACCAAAGGATCACAACCAAATGCTTGTTCTCTTTTAAGCCCTTCTCATCATGGATATCTATTTAGGGAAATCTGTAGTTTGGCTGGTTTATCCAAAACATGTGTGCTTGGTCATCTTCTATATTTAATCCTCTTAACTGTGATCTGATCTCTTGTAGGTCTGTTGTTGTTCGGAAGACTTGGATTCTAAGATTCTGGTCTATATCAGTTATTGCTGTAACAAGATTGGGTTGAGGCACGATTGGCTCGAATATGTGTTCTCTGGGCTCCCTAGGTCTTGTGATTGTCATACAAAAGGGAACAATATAAATATAACTAAAGACATAATAAACTAACTATGCAAGATATATCTACAACATATGTATATTCCTCTATTTTTGTATTTTTGATAAACTATTGAACAGAATTGAAAGAGCAATTATTTAATATATCTAGAAAGTGACAACTAAACTAATAAAAAAATTAAAACAAACAAAGCAGCCGAGTATAGCTACTTGCCTGTGTAGTTGTAAATCTATTCTAAATAACCAAATAACTGATCTAATCTGTTTGAAAGACCCCTGATCTTACCTCAGAAGTGGGGAATGAATCATAGTTTCTTAGAAACTATTAACCCCCACAGCTTCCCCGACAATATTGAAAGTGAGATTAACTGAAATGAAATGATTCACTACTCTATTTGATATGTTTTAACTAGAACTTTTGATAGCTTGAACCTGGATTTTGTAGAACAGTGGTGAATCTGATTGTGTGTGGCTTTGTCCCCTTAGTGTGGTCTCCTCGTCCCTTCATGCTCACGTGAATCCAGAAAAGCATGTGATGTTAACATCAACAGAAGTAGGTATTGGAACAATGGCAGCTTTGGATGCAGACTGAATATAATGTGAGTAGGAGAGGGATAGCGCAAGAGAACAAAGCTTGGCTTATGCAATTCCTAGCGGGATTTATTGCAAGTCATACAACACAAAATGTCTAGAACCTGAAACTATCCTTTTTGACGAACAAAACCTGCAACTCTAATGGCTTCAGACTGAAAATGAAACTATCCTACCTCAATTTGATTGTATGAAACAACAATAACACTAGAACAAAAGATCATGTGGCTTCTAAACAACAAAACAACACTAACTATGCATGCAACAAATAAAATTAATACAATTCCTAAGCAAGAACTAAAAGACTAAATTCTGAAATGAGAGGATGAGGGGCGCAGTTTTTTGGAGGCCATTTGCTTGAAAACAAACCATCTATTTATAGAATTCCCATTTACCCAAAGTTGAAATCCAAATTGAACTCTTTTACAATAAACGATGGAGAAACACTATTCCAGGGGACATAAAACATTTATACGAGCAAAGGCGGTGGAAAAAAGCTGGTAAGAGTTGAAAATCACACAAGTCGCGATTAAAAGAGCATTCTAGAAAAACATGTGAAGGAACGCCACCCTGAGTAGGGCGGCGGTTACAGGACCGCCGCCCTACCTGGGCAGCGGTCACGAGACCCCCACCCAGGCAAGGTGGCGGTTTCATCACTGAAGACCAAAAGGAAAGGAAAAGAGGGGGGAAGAGCAAAAAAAATCATGCAAAGGCTAAGAAGGGCATGCAGGATGTTAATGTACACTTGGAGAGCTTTTCCGGATCTTGAACACCTTGCGAGGAGACCTATATCATCATTGGGGCACGTGTAACATTTTTTCGGTGGTGTGGTACCCTACAATTTTGGGTACGTACAGGAACCACCTCGAGTTTGCAAGGAATGATGTCAAGGCCAATGAGTGTCGCTAAACACAATGCACATCACTCGTTCAAATGAACCACATTGTTGCAAAGAGATCTAGATTTCAAGTTTATATGATTGAAAGAGAATCGAGTATACTCATGCCTCCACCCACAATAACATTATGACTAAATAAGCCATAGTTTAACTTGCTATTAAGTCACTTTTAAGTTGCCAAATATGTTTTTTTTAAATTCCAACTTGCTTCCATATAGTCAAATTTTAAATTCATGCAAATGACTTCACAATTTCTTAAAGTACGACTTTAAATTACATATATTGTAACGTCTCACTTAAGTTAAACTAACATTCCACAATAAGTTTCCCCAACATCCCAACCTAATGTCATCCTTATGTGACATTTCCAGGACGTTTGGGCAACTTATTGTGGGACATTAGATAAACTGAAAAGATGACATTAGTTGAAACTTAATTCATGACTTTAGTTTGACTTAATCCTTGATTTAATAAATGTCTTCAAATTCATATTTACTTCGGCCCTAAGTGTGACTTAAAAAATGACACTATGTATGACTTTAAATCTAACTCTAATTATGACACTAACCTTGACTTAAATTGTGAAACTATCATTAATTTAAATTGCGACACTAATCGAATGGTCGTTGATCCATTGGTGAAGTTTCTTGGCTCTCAAAGAGCCCACCAACTCAAGTTGCTTACGAGTAATAGACTATCGAGAAATAGTGACTTCCAGTTAGAAATAGCGTTCATGCTGTCGGGATCGCTGTCTCACTTTTTCTTTATGGCTTTAAGTCTTCACATGGTCAAGGATCTATTCATGTTCATGTCTATTTTAACTTCTAATAGTAGGAGTGAGATGTCTCGTCACCGCTATTGATAGTAATTCCTTACGCCTAGTTAATTCTACAAAATAATTTCTCTGAGGAAGCGTTAAATCATGAAACCGTTCATTCCCTGATAGAGGTTTCCTATGAGCAAAATCTTATTCTTTGACATTGGCTTGGGGCATACCGTAGATGCACAAATACTAATAGTCATTATACCCTTCAATGAGAGTATCTTGAGATGGTTACGAGGATCCCACATGATGTAAGTATTCCTAGAATATATTTGTCACATATTATTTTGTTGGAAAAGTGGGTTTTCATATTACAAGGATTATTCCCAGGTTGACATACTTGCTAACCAACAACATACCACACATTTCTATATTGTCATGATTTTCCTTTGATATGAAGAGTGATAAAAAATTGATGCTAATTTTGAATATATATTATATAAAAACCTGAGACTATTTCCCACATTTATAGTAAGCGAAGCACACAATCCAATTAAACATAAAATAATAACTAGAAATAAAATTTGTTCTAACGTAAAAAAACATTAGTTATAAAATAAAAGTAAAAACATATTTAGATTCAAAAATTGACTAAGATAAAAAACCATTAATTAGGGATCACACATGAGCAGTGCAATAAAGATGTTGAAGAGGATGCGTAGTAGAAGTTATTGTTGAAGGGGTGAAACTGTGTAGGAGGAAGATGGCCGGTGAAGAAGGGGATTTAGGAATGAGGAGTATAGGGGAAGGAAAAGTGATGGGGTTAAGGTTTTTTTATCGCGACAAAATAATTTTTTACTTATTGAGAATAAGGCTTAAATTCATTATAATTGTATTCTACATCCGATGTGGAGGCAAATACATTCAATATAATATGATGTGGCATAGAAGGACATGCCAAATCTAGGTGGATGAGAACACAAATGACACAATTGCAATTGTATGTGGGGTGCTATGTTGTGTCTTCTCATATTTGCAGGAAACCTATGAATGGATGTGACACAAAAGTATATTGACAATCAAATTTATCTACATCATTGGATCTTGTAAGTGTTTATCCACCTCATTTCAATTTGGAACATGTCTATCAGTGCAATTTCAATTTTTTTATTAGCACTGGAAAAGTGTAAAGTCCCACACATTTCTCAAAAACCCAACTTCCAAGTATTCTAGAGTCGCATGGCAAATTCATAACTGGATGTAAATCTACTCATTCTATTATCTCTATGCTTGAAATCACAATTCAAAAACTCCCAAATCCATAAAATATGATCCCTAAAAAATTCCAAAAGACTTGAGGCTTGTGGAGGTTCTCGATGATTATTACCATGTAGGTGAAAAGTTGGAGGTTGAAGTGTGATTTGAACATCATTACTTGCCCTATAAAAAGGGAAATCACATTTAATGAGTGGTTAAAACCCGGCCTAGCATTAACATGTTGAATCTCATTAAGTTGTGGGATAATAAGACTCTTGAAACACAATAGTGGAACAAGAAGGGAAAACATGTATGCAAAGCCACAATGGAAAACCAAATCAAACAATTTAGACATGTCGATAATGGGAGGAGAAGGATTTGCAAGAGGGCCTAGGTTTCATAGAGAAATAATATCACACTGAGATAAAGATATGGTAGAAAAATAGGATTATTTATGGCGTTCAATGATATAGCCAACTTCAATTATTTCAAACAAGAACAAGTCTTGAAGGGACATCCATGAGTGGCAACAATGATTTGGTAATGGAGGAATCTTCTCATACTTTCGCATATAATGAGATTTTGATTGCAGTCAACAAAACATCACAAAACAAGTGCTTAATTTGTAGTAATCCATGTCAGGTGACTGTACGCTATAATGAAACTTGTTAATCTATTTTAAGTTGACAATACCAAACCATTGTAGGCACAAAAAAATTGAGCTACAAAAAAATTGAGTTACACCAAAGAGAAATTAATCTTGTTAATGGTAAAGGTGATAAACAAAGTTTCCTAAGATGGATGAGGCAATGGGAAACAAATGAAAGAAATGAGATCGAAGCCGAAAAATCCTAAAAGGTCTCAATCCAAGTTGTGTAAGGAAATCATGGTTGAGGAAAAATAATTTCACCTAAATGGTCAAGTCAATAGTTAATCATGGGGAGAAGGGCTCAATGATCAAGATGTTAATTGTCTATACATGTGTTTGATTGAAGACAAACCTGGTTCCTATCCTACTAACAATTTTCCTCACAAATGCCTTAAAATCTGTTGAAATGCAGATTTATCCTGTTGCAATGTAGATCTTCCCAAACCTTTTCTCTTACTTTGAGCACAATTAAGAATTTTGGTACTTTTAGGATGACAAACAAGATCTCAAAAGGCATGAATGTATGATTTTTGATTAATGGAAAAATGTGACGTATTCTATGTGCCGAGGTTTTGTTGACCTTCTTTTTATCTTTCTTACTTTTCCCATTGGTTCTACCCTCAAAATACTGTTTGCATCCGGATTCTCTAAGAAAGTTACCTTTTTCGATAATCTCTATAACAACATGGGAACATTGGCCTCTATTTTCATGTCCGTAAATAAATTGGAGTTATTGGACTTAATTTTTTATTTACCTATCCTACTAACACCCTTAGGATTGAAGCCAAAATTTATTATTTGCATAAAAATTTTCCATCATCCAAATGTGGGTCATAATATCATCACCAAAAACAAAGGAAAAAGTGTGTGTGCAAATATTGTCACTTATGTCATTCAATTAAGGCAGAATAGAAATGTCAACCAAGGGCTACAAGTACCAACCAAGATGTGACCCAAGATAGTGGTTATGTGAAGAAGATAGTTACGTTTATAATAACCGTAAGGGTTTTCGATTGGATAATGGTTAATTTATTAGACATTATGAAGAAATGAATGGAAATATATAAATAAAAAGGTAGGAATTAAATATCTACATGTCCCACATGTATTCCACAACTCAAATTGTTCCTACCCAAATAATATATGTTATTTGTGCTTCACTTTTTTCGTTTCAATATCGCCTGAATTATTCATGTGAATAAAATTTACATTAAAAGGGGACAATAAAAAAAGGGGAAAATCATATAGGTTATGTGTACACCATATTTTTAATCTTTGCTAACCATTTATTTTGTACAGGGGTTGCTGATGTATTCTCCTCATCAGTGAGTGCCTTAAGGGCCCTGCCATGATTGGGGTGTGATTGAACTTGGCCATGTGGGGTAGACCACAAAATTTGAATATTTCTCCTATAATTCCTTAGCTACCCTATCTTTTCCTCGTTTCTTCCCCTTTTTCACACATTACACCCATTACGTCCACTTATCCCATTATGCCCACTTATTTCTTCTTATTGCGCAATATTTCCCCTGCTTTTGGTCACCTTGGACCTTCGTCATTCACCTCCATTTAAATTTTGGCCTTCATTCCTCATGATTTACACATTTTGGCCATAGGGTCTCCCCTAAGGCTGACGCCATCACCCATGGGTGATGGTGCATATTTTGGCTTTTCCATAGTCGATGCCATCGTCTATAGGCAATGGCATTTGGTATATATGCTTGACCAAACTACCATAAAATAAACCAATTTATAGTCATTTCTTTACACCCATACTTGTTATTACTTGCACTATTTCACACTACCACACACTTATTAGTTTACTTGGAGTCTTAGAGCTTACTGTTTTTTCATTTGGGTCAATATAGTGAGTTAGGACTAAAGATCTTCTTGTTGAGATTTCCCCTTCTCCACCCATGGTCATTCTCTCTCAATGTTGTTATCTTTAAGGAGGATTATACATCAAGAGTCACACATGCGCTACAAATAAAAAAATTCTAACCCTCTTTAGTCTTTCATTTTGTATGTGCATGTTGTATATTGGTCATCCATTGCTATAGACTAGAGTAAATGTATCTTTTCTTTAATTTATTGCATTGTCTTATTATATTACACCCATTGGATTATCCACACCTTGGTTACTATTATTTCTGAATCCTAGAAAGATGCCTATCTTTATCTTAGTTACAGGCCTTGGAAAATTATAACTATTATAGGGTTAGGTCATTGCCGTCTAGAATTACGACATTACCGCTCCCTAACCACCTTTTTATTTGCACAATGTGATTGGTCTTAGATTAAATACTTATGTTTTAGAACCCAATTGGTATCCTATATTTTTCCCATCATAAATTTTGGCGAACCCGATGTAAATCTTACTTTGCTCTCAATTAGGTCAGATTAACTCTTTTTTATTTTTCCTTCTTTTTGGAATGCCATCAACCCTTGTGCAAAACCCTATTGCATGAACGATCATGACTGAATTTTCATCACTTTGTCATTATGCCATCATCCCTTGTACATACCCTATTACACGATCTATCCAATTAGACACTCACTTTTATCATTCATTATACCATCGACCCTTGTGCACCCTTGCATGGATGATCATTTTTAAACCCCATGAATAATACCCTATTTTTTGAGATTCATCTGGTTTATTCTTCACCACGTCTCCTCTCAGAATATTTTAGCCAAATTGAATCATTTTAGGTTTCCCTTTGGGATGCTCCTTCATTTGTTCATATTCCTCAAGAAAACTCAATTTTTGTGATTCTCTTTCTTCTCCTCCACAAATCGATGTCATCATCCCTCACGTTGTGCCATGACCGATCTTTCCTAAACATAATTCCCTCTCAGTTGATGCCATCATCCTCTATGTGACAACATGAATGGTCCCATCAAAAAGGGGTCCTATACCAAAATGTAATGTACTATAAATCACAAGGATTGACCATAAAAAGGATTCATCCAAGGCTTGGTTTCGATTACAAAGGAGTGTTGAAAATCCTTGAGAATTTGCAATTTCACGTCCCCAAACTTGAAGATGTATGGATTTACTATAGAGACAAGGTGGCCATAAGAAGAAAAGACTATAACTGAAAAACTCTAGATGAATCAACCAAGTATAATATTACATATATTCCTCAGGGCACAGTGGACAATGGGGAAGTTTTAGACCCCATATATGAGCAGATGAAAGTAGAAAATTTGGGTTTTCCCCCCATTGATTGGTCCATCAAAGAAAAAACATCTATCAATGAGTGGAATGCTCAAATTTTGATTCAAAACAATCACTGACTTTTCTCATAGAATATCCAGCCTAAGGATCCCAACTTTTCAAAGATCAAGATGAATTCCATGTCAGAGGCGGGACACTACTAGGACTCCAAAGATAAAAGTGAAGTGCCTACTAAGATGGTAAGAATAAAAATTGTTAGCAAAGGAAAGTTTCCTCCACCCACTTCTCCTCCACCCACCACCATTGTTGATGTAGACTCTCCTTCTCCCCAACAAGGACAAGTAACTTTTGTTGGCATTATGGCTGCTTAGTCCCTTCCCATTTCTCCACTCCTCATCACCCATGTAGTGTCTCTTGTAACCATGGCCCTGCATGTGTCTCTTCCTATCACTTCTCCTCCTCATGTGCCATTTCATCCCTCCTTCTTATCCCTCTCATGTTCCATCTCCTCCACCTTCTTCATCATTTCAAATCTCTTCGGTCACCACATCTATTGCCCTTATTTCTTATTAACTGCCCCACATCTCCTAATGTGTCACTCATGGCATAGGTCTTTTCATCCATTTCCCCTCTTTTGACAGGAGTGAGTTTTTCCTTGGGTTCCCCTCTGATAACCCAGTTTCCTTCACGATCTACCACCATTTCCCCCTTGACCTCTTCTCCTACTCCATCCTCAAGTTTCAACATGGCTATTTTATCTAGTCCTCCCCCCTTGGTTTTCCACATTGCCAACTCTTCCGAGGGTTACCCTCATGATCACAACTCCCTAACAACAATTAACTCCCTCTTCGGTTCCATCTTAGCTGGCAAGTCAAACCCCTAAGAAGAGGAAAAAGGTTATCCTTCCTAAAGTCTTTGATTTCAGTATGTTGATTCCTACTCCCTCTCATGCATCCAAGAAGCCCAAAAATATCTCCTGCGTCACCATTAATCAATTAGGAGAGGTTTTTTGAGATTTTCGTGTCCACTGCTAATAAGAGTAAGGAAGATATCACCACTTCCGACTACCAAATAACCAAAGTGGCACTAGGAAAATTTACCATGGAAGGTGCACAATAGGATCTATAGGTGGCTTTGGATAATCTATTTTAAAAAATCAAAACACCAAATTTACCAAGGATGAGCTCAAAGAAAAAGTAGAGCAACTAACAACCCTTTTACTCAAAGTCACCAAACCAAACTCCTATCTCTTCTCTTGCTCCAATAAGTTTTGATGCATCGTATATATCTAAGGTGTATAAGATTGGATAAAGGGGGCGAGTTGAAGGATATTTTTCCACGACAATAAGTTCATTAAGGAAGCTGTCAAGGTTCATAATGATATTGAAAGGAAAAAAATCAGCAATTGAGTTCAGATGAATTACGAGCTCAATGAGGAATGCAATAGTTGGGAGCTTACTCTGGAAGCCCTAAATGATCTCAAATAGGTTGATGTAAATACTTTGGTACATGGAGTAACTTAAGAAAGAGGGAAAAATTTTGAGTTTTACAAATCCATTGACTTTTTGAGTCAAAATTTTGCTAGAGGCTAGGGAGAAGCTGTAAAAGGCTAGGGAAGAAGCAATCAATGCCACCAATGATATTGGTGATGAATTTTCTAAGGTTCCTTGCCAAGTCCTCGACGAAGATTTGAATATTGCTACATGCAGATGATATCTTTCAAGAAATTCAAGGATCTAGTGGAAAAGGAATCCATGGTAGGCAGTGAGTTTGATTTACAATTGATTGATAAATTGATTGTGTATCAAAATGTTTTGAGCAATCTGGCCAAAATCCTTAAAAGACTTTAGAAGCTTCCTGGAAAAATAACCAATGTACTTGACACATGTGATGTATTGAACCGATACTCTTATGGACTTGATGAAAAATAAGTACAAGAAATGACTTAAAAGTTTCATGCGTATTGTCACAAGGAAGCTAATCTTGAAATAGAGAAGTCTGGTTGAGGATTAGATGTGTTTTTCCATTTTTGCATCGAACATGTAATTTTTTGAGATGTCGAAACATCATTTGGTTTAACATGTTGACTTGATCATTTTGCACAAGAACCAGTCAAAATGGATTTACTATGTATTTTCTATTATTAGATTGTGCCCCAACAACTTCGCTTTTTCTCTCTTCCCTTTATCTATAAATGTAAAATGTTGTGTCATTGTAAAGGGGATGATTATTGATTGAGCAATGGATTTTCATACTTTGTAGTGGAAATCATTTTCTGGAATTGTGAAGAGAAGAATAACTTTGTGTTTTCAATATTTTGTTGGCTAGTTTTCAGCGTTCCCCGTGGGATTCGTGACATGGACTAACCACCTCCCGTGTATTCATTAACTCTGGCGATTGTATCAAAGACTAACACTCATGGGTTTTGGTCTAACGACAATTGTGATCCCAACAAACAGTATCGGAGCAAGGGGTCACGGGTTCAAATCCCCTCGGGTAACAATGGGGGGGGGTTTGTTGGCTAGTTTTCAGCGCTCCTTGTGGGATTCGTGACATGGACTAACCGCCTCTCGTGTATTCATTAAATCTGGCGATTGTATCAGAGATTAACACTCATGGGTTTTGGTCTAACAGCAATCGTGATCCCAACATCTTTGTTATAAGGAATAAAAGAGACGGGTTACAAAATTTGTGTTGAATGTTATCTCTTTGATTAATGTATTGTTCTTAAGTTTGATATATTATATTTTCCTTTAAATTATGATTTATTTCTCTTAAATGTGATTACAGTTTATTACTATTTCATCTCATGTTAGTATCTTCATATCTACATTTGCCAAAGAAAAAGCATGTTTTCACTCACCTTTCCTTTCTGTCTCTCCATTCAATTCTCTCCTAAAAACCTTTCTTCATTCTGAATCTATTCTTCATTCTGTAAGAAACAAATTCATCTACTGGGATGAGATCCCACCCCTAAAGCTATATCGGTGTAAATATTGTGAATACTCACTAGTTTTTGTAGAATAGTAATATACAAGGTGCCTCCCCTTTATTTGAGGAGGGACTTTGTCCTGCATGTTGTGGTTAAACCTCGGGAAAATATCCAACCAACATATCGAGTAAAGCTACTAGCGTGGGGATAAGAAGGAAAGAAGAGGGAATGGGAGCAGGTGAGGTTGATTCTTTCCATCTGAGCGGTGGCTCATTAATCTAGCACCATGGGTATGAGAGTGTCATCCAAATGTTTAACAAAATGTTTGAATGTAAAATTCTTGAAAAAATTACA